>JAXCGZ010009614.1:47500-75000 GCA_037179515.1 Halocaridina rubra
CCATTATTATAGAGATATTAGAAAATGGGGGCTGTAAAAAAACAAAAATCTCGAAGCTACTATTGATAACAAAAGGTTTGTTAGGGAGAGTCAGGGCTCTTCGTAAGCCTTTTTAACTTTTTCCCATGAGAATCTTTCTCAACTACCAGTGTTTAAAGATCCTGAGGAGGAAGAAAGAGCTTCCGAAAGCTCGCTGTACCAGAGCTGAAAATGACTTTACAAGAGACTTGCCTTTCGAGGATGAACTTTTGCTCCTCGAAGGAATGTTCATCCCTGTGCAGTGGCGTTCTGTGAATGGGATACCAAAAATGTGTTATATTAAAGTCTTGAGCATGATATACATTCTTTTCTTAAATGGTGCGTTGTGTGTGTGTACATATATATATATATATATATATATATATATATATATATATATATATATATATATATATATATATACATACATACATACATAAATACATACACATACACACTTAAATTCAAAATAAATATGAGTGCAATTTTCACAAAGTGGCACAAACGGCATTCTGCAAAATATTCGTCCATTATTTTCCTACTGTGCTAGGAGAGGGAAGAAAAGTTTGGGGGTTATTTTAAAGTCATCTTGAAGGATGGGGGGGATGGAGATGACCAATGAGTAGCAATAATGAGTTGCTGATCTCCCCTAAGGGCGGAGGTGTCTCTAAAGGGGGGTTTACACGGTCAAACGGTTCGTCGAACGCGGTTCGACAGACAAGTGTTTGAAGTGATGTTCGAACGTGTGAACGGGGTATTTGGTTGTCGAACACGTTCCGTGTTCGACAACCAAATACCCCGTTCACACGTTCGAACATCACTTCAAACACTTGTCTGTCGAACTGCGTTCGACGAACCGTTTGACCGTGTAAACCCCCCTTTAGAGCAGCTGGTGGTTTCCATACAAGGCGACACCTGCAGTGTGGAATTATGTAACTTGCAGTAGGTAAAGGAAAATAGTCCTTATAGGCATGAACAATAAGGTCCATGAGATTCATCAGAACAGAAAAGTCTGTATTATATAATATGAATTAAGTATAATTAAAGTAAGGAACTTATAAGAGCAAGAACTGTTATGGCAGCAGCAGCAGTAGTGGTAGTAGTAGTAGTTGTAGTAGTAGTAATAGTAGTAGTAGTAGTAGTAGTAGTAGTATAAATAAATATAGTGGCATCACCCTAAGACATTTGACGTCATCATTATTGATCATAACAACAACAACAACAATAATAATAATAATACATAAACGTTAAATACGCGAAACTTCTCTTCCGATAATGACGTTGAGGTATCATCCCGTGACAATGTGAGTATCGCTCAAGTGATTATGCAAGAGAACCTTCGTGATCACGACTCGCAGCTTTAGTGGTTCAAAACATCCCGGGATATCCCACCAGAAAAAGGAGAAAAAACCTACCTGTTTGTTGCCTCACGAACATCCTCTTTCTTCTCGACCCCGGTCTCTCCCCCCTACCACCCTTGGGTCTTATTCTACAGTGGCTGGAAATCCCTACCCTACATGCCTTGGATAAGGGAACTGTCCTTTTTTTTTTTTTTTTTTTTTTTTTTTTTGAGCGTGACGCTGTAAAAGGCAAAGCAAATGGCCCTCGCCGGGCCCGGGCACCGAGGAAACGAGAAAGATAGTAAAGAGAAAAAGGTATTGAGAGTGTTGTGATTTGTCAGGTGTGAAGGGATAATAAGAGATGTAAAATGAATACGCCAAAATATTCAGTGTTTATGAAGGTATGAATACAGACCTAAGCTGAAGGAAGATAAAATCAAAAGTCTTTAGTTAAAATTCTCTTGGACCCCTCCTCAACCCATTTTGCCACCAGTAAGATATTATCTGTTATTGGTGGATTTAGAACAGTGTTTCTTAAACTTTTTGACTTCGAACCGTTTGACCGTGTATACCCCCCTGGGGGGGTTTACACGGTCAAACGGTTCGTCGAACGCGGTTCGACACACAAGTGTTTGAAGTGATGTTTGAACGTGTGAACGGGGTACTTGGTTGTTGAACACGTTCGACAAACGTGTTCGACAGCCAAATACCCCGTTCACACGTTCGAACATCACTTCAAACACTTGTCTGTCGAACCGCGTTCGACGAACCGTTTGACCGTGTAAACCCCACTTTAGAACAAGGGGTCATAAGTTCAGTGTTCGTAAGGCCTCTTTCACACTAAAATGTGTCATGCCAAGTGCGACGTGCCACTTTGGTGTGAAAGCGGCCCAAGAAAACTTCTTTGCTGGATGTCGGGAAGTAGTTTTTTTTTTTTTAATGTGAGAATAGATAACTGGAATTCGCTATTTAAAAAAAAAAATAAAACCTAAGCGCTAAGTAGTTTCATAGTTTACGAAAAATATGTTAAGAGTAGTGAATTGAAATAATAATAATAATAATAATAATAATAATAATAATAATAATAACAAAACCGGGATACAGGGAGTTGAATGCACCCCCCCCCCGTGAGTGTAAGAAGGAAATGTATTTCCTTGGTGTATTCATGTGGAGAAGTGAGTATATATTTTTTTAAAGTCGGTTCAGCAATTGAACAATAAAAAAAAGTATGTGGAGATTTGTAGCTCGTGAATTAGTCTGTGCAGCGACTGTAAGTTCGAACTTTTTTCCTTCTGTCTTTCCAAAAGCAGATCTATCGTCGCCTCAGGGCCTAATCCTCCACATCTCTAGGTCCTCAGTACTTTGACTATTCTTTCAGTCTGTCCTATTCCTTTGTGTATCATTCATCATTTCTGGCTTGTCCATAACCATTTTCTTTTCCTTCGTTTAATGTCTTCTCGTGCCCGGGCCTTTATTGATGAGGACAATTTTTTTTTCGATGTCACACTCTTAGGAAAAAAACATACTTATGCATACTCGTATGTTTACGAGATAATTCGCTCATTCATCAGTAAACTATTTTGGTACACGGGGGCAACACATCTTTTATTATCCCTTCACAACTGACAAGTCATTACACTCTTCATCTCTGTTTCTCTTTACTTTATGTATTCTTCGTGCCCAGGCCCGATGAGGGCTGTTTTATTTTATTATTTTTTTGCCCGAAAAAAAAAACTAGATATAATTACTCTTGGTTTCCTGTCTAAACCTTTTATCGCTAAGACACGTTCGGTGTTAATCTTCTTAGTTTAGATTCTAGATCTGGAATAAACCGCTTTTGGCAGGTTTCTAATAATGTTCAAGGATTGCCCTTTCTTATATCAAGTTCACATCAAAGAATACCATTCTTCTGTGTTCAATGGAGAGGGGCGGATGACGCTTTAGGTATTTTTTTTTTTCCCCAAGGTAAATGAATTTTTTTTTTTACATTTACTGTAAGTGAAATGGTAATGAAGGAATATCGGCATCATTTCCAATTCCATGTGGTAGGTGGCCCATGGCACCAACTGCCCGTTGCAATACTACACCTTCTTCTTCTTCGTCTATATCTTTTCCCACTTTTATGTGGGGTCGATGTTTCTGGCCAGTTATCTGTACTGGCCATATTTTGGTTTTGGCAAAATTTTATGGCCGGATGCCCTTCCTGCCGCCAACCCTCCCCATCTACCCGGCTTGGGACCGGCACCAAGTTGAGGCTGGCTTGCCCCCCTCAGTGGCTGGGTTGCAAGACTACACCTGAAGGGGCTATTGGACTTAAATAAGACTGTCCAGGACAGTTCGATGTTAAGTCTTCCTTCAATTACGGTTCTCTTTCTATGCCTACATCAACACCGAATTTTCTTGGATATTCGTTGCACATGTCTTATTATCCCTTCACATCTGACAAGTCACAATACACTTCCGATCTGTGGTTCTCTCTCTGTTTTCTTCGTACTTAGGCCTGATGAAGGTAGATTTTTTTTTTTTTGCCCGTCCTGGTGTCACAATCATAAAAAAAAAAAATTCATAACCAGTTCATACATACATCTACACATGCCTCATTCCCCCTTGTAAGGGGGGGCGAACCAAGAAATACGAATTCCCCACGATCCACACACACACACACACACACACACACACACACACACACACACACACACACACACACACACACACACACACACACACACACACCTCAACCACTCCTCTCAACCAACATTAAAAACTTCTGTCAGTTAATCACTGATCTGTGAAAATAGAAATTATTTAGTAATGCGAAAAATGATGGAATTGATATTATTGTCCAGGGGGACTTTTGCTGATTTCATTTGCTTGTTTTGTGAAATTCAGCATATTTACGTTTCATTCATTGAATGAATAATTAGATAAATACCTAGTGGAGAAAACACATAGGAAGCTGTTGTAAAAAAAAATTATATATATATATATATATGTATATATATATATATATATATATATATATATATATATATATATATATATATATATATTGTAACGACTGTAGTTAGTAGTCTCCGTGGCAAAATGGTAGCGTCTGCGACTCTGAGGCGGCAGTCGAGGGTTCGCGCCCCGTCACGGACTGAGGTTAGTAAGTGCATACACTCAGGGTAACGATTACATCTGCCAAAACAAGTCCTTCGTAAGAAAGCAACCGTCCTAGCCCTTAGTAGAAAAGGGAGTTCGTGACGTAAAACCGAATCGTAACGACTGTAGTTACTTCACTACTTCAAACGGAAAGCAAGAGTTATTTTACTTAATATATAAAAGAGGATGTTCACCAATACAAGCAAATTATTGAACTGATTTAATTATCAACCCAAAGAGATACCACAACAGAGATGCAGGTACAAGAATCCAAGTCCAAAGACTTTTTCTCTCTATATCTTTTGTGAATTTCATATAAAGACCAAATATACCATTGCTTGAAATTATATATTCATAATATACTCTTATCATATAATTATTATTATTATTATTATTATTATTATTATTATTATTATTATTATTACTAACTCGGATGGATGGATTCGGTTTTACGTCACGAACTCCCTTTTCTACTAAGGGTTAGGACAGTTGCCTTCTTACGAAGGACTTATTTTGGCAGATGTAATCGTTACCCTGAGTGTATGCCCTTACTATCCTCAGTCCGTTATTATTTACTTATACTGCTTTCATCATAAATGCATATAATGGCATTAATCCGCATTGTGGTGTGGGGGGGAGGCGGAGTCAAAGAATAAAATTTACAGGATAACAATTCACCCCCAATCATTTCTCTCTTAGCTAAAATTATATTGTAACTATTTCTACTTATGCTACAGACACAGTACTTCGTTGAATGAAAATACCTTAAACACGAGAACCGTTTTTCAATGTTCTATAAATATGATTACACAAAAAAGTGCAAATAATTCATAAATTAAATAAACTGCCCTAAATCACAATAAGGGACAGAAGCGCAAGACTTAGGATTAATTATTCATAACGTGACAGTTAATTGATTAAGGCTGTCGGGATTTGACAGCTAAATAGATATGGTTATCCACTATACAAGGTGTACCCCCAGCTATCTACCTGACAGAGAATGAAAATTAACGCAAAGCACTGAGCCCTCTCAGTCTCTCTCAAAAGTGCCCCACCTGCGGGCCAAAAGGGAAGGTCCGCCGCCCACCCTCAAGGGAGAACATCAAGAAAAAAAAATCTCAAAAGCGCTCAAACCTGTACACCCAAACCGAAAATATTTTCCTCTCTCTCTCTCTCTCTCTCTCTCTCTCTCTCTCTCTCTCTCTCCAAGGTCAGTAAAATTTTATAGAACAGCGTAAATATTTAGATATTGCCCCATAGGCTACTTGATAGTATGATCAAACAAGGAACGATAATTTTTTTTCATCGTCAATGCACTCTCTTTCTTTCTCTCTCAAAAGTTGACATGGAAGTGTACATAAACAGATAAAACAATTAATTATTTAAGCTGCAACTGATACTAAAGAGTAATTTATGGCCGATATCACGAAAAAACTAATCAACCACTTTAAAACAACGTAGGCTAGGATAATGATATGGCTAAGAGAGAGAGAGAAACTATCAATATTTATGTCAACAATGGTTCTATCTCTTTATAATAAGAAGCTTCCTAAACTAACAATAACGTAGCAAAGCAATCCCTAGAATATCAACAGATAGAAGAGGATATGTTATTAAACTACCAAAAATAAATATAATTTGCCAAAACACTAGGACTGATAAAAACAAAAAGAAGAGGGAGACACGTCACCCATGTTAAAAACGTACTGAATGTTCACTACTTTATCAAAATCGTAGACAAATGTTTGCGAGAAAGTTAAAAAAAGAATGGAAATACTCATTCTCAAAATCACAAGGATACGTTTGGATGGATTCAGTTTTACGTCACGAACTCCCTTTTCTACTAAGGGAAACGTTTCCTTGACAAAAAAAAAAAAAAAAAAAAAGAGAGAGAGAGAGGAAGCGACTCAGCCGATAACTATTGTGATATATATTAGCCAAACGTTTACTAAGCCTTTAAATATTGGAATCACAATTTTCAGACATGCCCAATCTCCAAATACGTGGCATAGCTCATCAAAATGCACAAATAGTTTTAAATGACAAACATGAGAGGAAAGTTAGCGAGATAAAACTTCAAAACAACAAAGTACTAAGACAATATACTTCCAAAACGCATACATCCTACTTTTAAACTACCCAACAAACAGTTCAAGACATAATATCAACGGGCAAAATGGATGGAAAAACAACATATGCATACTGTGTATATATATACACAACTATAAGAAAATATCAAATTCAGGGTTATTTATATGTACAGCTATTTCAGTGGGTGGAGTTACAAACAACCCCAAGAGTAATTATTGACCCATTAAATACAACTTTACAAGAACTTAATAATTACTAAATTATTTCCTATTTATAATAATTACATATTTTGATAAAAAAAATATTATTTACAATTTGTACGTTTGTACAATATATACACAGGTCCTGTTTTGTGTAAGATAATGACTTCCAAGAAAACTCCTCTGTCCTAAGATCCGCATGCTTCCGGTAAATTACTTAACTCGGGAACAGAGTTGTTCTTTTGAAATTTACTGATGAAAATCATTTAAGGGCTAAACAGACGATCAATATTACTGACTGTATTTCCTGTACTGTCATTATTACTGTCGGTGTATCCATCATATACTGACAGTAGTTCACACCAATAGAATAGTGTCAGTATTTTTACTGACAGTAATAATGATCGTCTGTACCCCCCCTTTACGTATAACTGTGTCCACGATCTATATTTAATAAGAAAAAAATATAGTTAAGACAATGATTTTTTTTAAGAAGTAGCAGTCGATATAATTAAAACTCTCTGAGCTTCCATCTATATCTATATTATATACCAAAGTCATAAGGGGGGATGGCTGAGTCAAAGAAAATACTTTGACTTTTTGTAGGAAGTAAATACAGAGGTGGGGATTCCCAGTCCCCTCGCTCCGCCCCATTGAGTCGACATTTACGACACGCAGGGGAACACGGAGTAAGTATTCCTACCCCCCTCCCTCAGTCTGTAAAAATGGAAACTACCGTTTTTACAACTTTCAGGCTTTGCCTTTCTCGTCCCCTTGAACTTCCTTATTCATTTTTTTTTTTTACTGAGTTTTCGTCTGTGTCGTTTCATTGAATCTCGTTATTCTTTTCTTTTTTAATGTTTTGTCTATGACGTTTCTTTGAACTTCCTTATTCTTATTTTTTTTTCCAGTCTTTCTGCCTAGTCATGGCCTTTTCTTTTGAAATATTTTTTTCCCCTTGAGGTGGTCTTTTCTCCTTGTAGCACTTCGTCCTGTTTCATTGTCCCTGGAAATCGTTCAAGCTTGACGTCACACTCAATCAGATCTCATTAACAGGAAAAACGTGAAACAATACCCCCCCCCTTCCTGTTACCGATTGGAACTACCAATCACACTAACAGTCAGTTGGCTCACGAGATTATTAATGACCATATAAGATTGATAAATGCATCACCAAGCTTTATATTTTTGTAATATATATATATATATATATATATATATATATATATATATATATATATATATATATATATATATATTGATGGCTCATATTTACAAATAACATGAAGAAGTAGCCATGGGAGACCCTCTAAGACCAAGCCTTGCTAATGTTTTTTATTTTTTAGCTTTCCATGAAGAAAAATGGCTAGACGAATGCCGCTTGGCGTTTAGACCTATATTATATAGAAAATATATAGATGATACTTTTCTTTTGTTCATATCTAAAGACCATTTACCTTTATTTTTACAGTATCTCAACTTCAAACAGAAATATTCAGACATTTTTACTGAGAAGAATAATAACACCTTTAGTACATCTTTTTACAGAAAACCCAAATATACCGGTATAACAATCAAATTTTCTTCGTTTATTCCTATCCAGTATCAAATTAATCTTATTTTAACACTTGCAACAAGAGCATTTAACTTATGTTGTACGTATGAGAAATTTCATCAAGAAATGATCAGACTTAGAGAAATTCTATACAAGAATAGGTTTCCTATTAACTCGTTTGATAAATGTTCTGGAAAAATTTTAAACGAACTCCTATATCCGCCATTTGCAAAACTTTCCACTGTGGAAAAAGCTGTTATTATGTTTCTCCATTCCAATTACGGGTAACAGAAGGTTTTCTCTTAGGAACCGCCTAAAGAAATTATTTAGATTTTTTTTATCCCAGATATGTGTAAAAGTTAGTCATAACTGTAACAACACACACACACAAAATCAGATTCAAAGTCCGTATTCCCGTGGCTCTGCAATCTTCCATAGTTTATTTGTATAAGTGTGGTGGCTACAATGCATATATTGGTCAAACTAAACAACATTTAAAGATTAGAATTGCTGAGGACAGGGGTAGGTCTTTTAGAATTAATTACCCGTTATCTAATCCACACTGTTCAGCTATTAGACACCAATAGCATATTGTGTAATCATCCCATATAGGACAAAAAATTTTCAGTCTTGGCCAGTTCTTCTGAAACAGTTACTAGACTGGTCATAGCATCACTACTGACTCATAAACTGAAACCTTTTGGAATGCATAAGTCCTCAACTGCACTTTTGTGCTTTTGATTAGAATATTTTCGCCAGTGTTATAGTGAATGTGTTTTGTGTTTTGGTGATTTAAGTGCATAAATTATATTCTTATGAATAATACTTTCTATTTTTATAATTGTACTATTAATTTTAATTATATTTTGTTTGTTTCTACGTTTTTAGGTCTGATGAGGACAATAGTATTTTGTCGAAACGTTACGTTACAATAAAATGTTAATCTTCATACAAGCATTGATGATGACCTTTATATATATATATATATATATATATATATATATATATATATATATATATATATATATATATATATATATATATATATATATGTGTGTGTGTGTGTGTGTGTGTGCGCGTGCGTGCGTGCGTGCGTGTGTGTGTGTGTGTGTGTGTGTGTGTGTGTGAGAGAGAGAGAGAGATGCAGTAAAGCAATAAGCACAATTTCAGGCATACAGGCTCAGTTTCATTATGCAGGCTGTGTGTACGTTCGCTTCAAGCCATTCCAAGGAACTGGTTTCGTTTAGCTCAGATGCATGTTAGCCTATTTTTAACAACCAGGTCTTGCCTCGTATATGAGGACAGTTTATATCCCATTTACATTTGCAGTTGCCTAAGGAACAATTGGGTATAGTTTGGGTGTGTTATTATATCCTATGCAGTAAAGTATACCTCTTTTCCCAGTGATAATATTTTGCAAGTGTTTGAACTTAAACCTATCTGTTTGTCACTAGCTCAAACTCATGAGGAAAGAGCACACTGCGCTTATTAGATAAACAATAAGTTCTTTTGTCACGATATTTGTAATATACATTGTTTGTTTGTTCCGGTTTTACGTCACGGACTCCCTTTTCTACCAAGGGATAAGACAGTTGCCTTGTTGCAAAGGACTTGTTTTGGCAAATGTAATCGTTACCCTGAGTGCATGCCCTTGCTAACCTCTGACGTGACGGGGCGTGAACCCTCGACCTGACGTCTCAAACTCGCGGACGCTACCTCTTGAGCCACGATGACCACTTTTGTAATATACACTGTTTGTAAGCTTACAAAATAACCTCTAAGGAGCTTTTCTATGAGCGGGACATCGTCACGGGCAAAGAAAATTGCCCTCTCGAGGCCGGCCACCAAGAAAACATAAAAGCATAGAGAAACTGAGATGGGCAGTGTCAGATGTGAAACAATAATAAAAGATGTGTATGGAATGCACCATAATAATCGGTGTACATGCAGGCATAGGAAAAGAATCGTAGCTGAAGGCAGACTGGTAATAGAATGCAAAGAAAGAGAGAGAGAGAGAGAGAGAGCGTGGGTACTACTGGTCAAATATATGTTTTTGCTACTTTTGAAATACGAAACATTTCCAATACACGATTCCCCTCTTGCGTTCTATGGCTAATATAAACACTGATATTTCGTGCCTGTTGCGTTTAAAAAAAAAAAAAAAAAAAAAAAACGTTTATGTGTGGTAAAATGTAAAACTAGATTTTTTTTTTTTTTTTTGAGGAGGCGTGTCAAGGGAGAAGGTGCCAATTAATAACCTGTTAATAGAGACAAGATCTCTTATAATAATAAGTTACCACAAGAAATTCTACCAGTCTGTTTGTTTCACAATAACTGGTTGACACGAACGGCGTTGGCAATAGGAGAATTTCCGACTAAATGCCTTTCCTAATTTTCCTTGGTAGGGTTCGAACCCGTGATATCGGATTTTTCACTTCCCGACTTTTAGATTCTACCACTGAGCCACTGCCAGCCTTTGCAAGATGGTTAGCAGTAACAACACTGATTTAGTGATAAAGAATATAATACCATTTGCATTTTAAATATTACTGATTGTAACTTCGCTATTCAGTCTTCTCCAAGAGTAATGGGAGCTCCTGAAAGAGGGACCAACTATATATCATTTGCGGAGAAAGGTTAGATTAGGTTAGAATTTGATCTTGGTCTTTAAGCTCAAATTGATACTTAACCTAATAATTCTCTGCTGTTGATAAAAGACAGGTCTCACTTCTTCAGGAGAACCGAAATTGAATATTGCTCCAGAAGTCTGCCAAAGAAATCACTCTTTATCGTTATTACAGATTCGTTGGATTTATTCTAACCTTATTGGTGTTGTCCAACGTTGACGGCCAGAGAAGAGTTCAACAAGGTGGCGTTCTAGTCACAGATCCAAGATTAGGTCTTCTTTCCACAGAGTTGGGATTACCTCCGGTTCCAGGTGGACAAGGAAGTAAGTTCTTTCTTTTAAGCATGATTTTTTTTTTATTTCATCTTTAAATCATAATGGTAAGTTCCATATAAGCTAGTGCAGTGACCCCAGATAGAATATGCACATCACAACTAAATAATAATAATAATAATAATAATAATGTAATAGATATCATGCATTCGATGTTCACATTTCAAAACATTTTCTTTTAGAATCACTTCAGTATGTATCCTTGAAAAGAAAAACGCATCATGTTAAGAATATTTAGGAGGAGAAAATCGTATTATCGACGTCTCACACCACTGACCTGTTGATATAAATTATAGCCTAAATTGCGCAGATAATAGTATTACATATATGCTGTGGGAAATAACAATCTACTGTATGTAGATATGAAGAGAAATTGTATTTATCTAAATTGTATTTACCTAATTGTGCTCACGGGAAAGACCCTCGTGCTCTTAACTCCCCGTGTCCTGCTCGGTTACTCACTAAAGCAAATCATATCTGTCCTTAAAACCATAAATACATTTAGCAATTATCATATCTATCCTTAAAACCATGATTGCATTAGCAGTTACTGTTTCCTCTCTTGGCAAATTTCAGTTATCAGCTATTTTTAAAATATTAGAAAGCATAAGATTACATCCGCCTGGTTGTTCTATAAAAGTATAATACAATTTGAACCATGACTTCTAGAAATCGAGGTTCCGGGAAGCATTCCTATAACAGCGTATCCTTTTTCATACCTCCAGGTAGTAACCTAATTGCTCCGCCCAGGCAACCCTCAGGCTGCTTCTGTCTTCCTATAAATCAAGCCTGTCCTGGTCAGTCTACAGCTCCCAATACTTCAGGAGCTGGTAATTTTGACACCAGAATCGTAAACAGAGTGAGTACCAATATAGTATTTTTGTTAATTTCAATGCTATTCTAAATAAAATATAATATAATGTACTTTAGTACTAAAAAAAAAGCTATGGCTTAAAGTATGGCATATACTGAATGTCAAAACAGTAAAGTTGATGGCATAGATAATTTTTGATGTATTTGAAACAATGAAACGACAATCTTGATGCTCTGATTGCATTGTATAATCATAGTCGAAGTTTGTGACTATATACATAAAAATAAAATCATATTCTTCTTTTACTTTCACACAGCCTCATGGAGGATCATGTCCAGATCCGCAGGAGAAGCAGTGTTGTTTTCCAGGAGGAACGGGAGGCGTAAATCCAGGTGGAGTGTCCCGTCCAAATCCCGTAGTGCCACGACCAGTTCAGTTGGGAACTTGCGGTGTTCAAAATCCCATTCCATATCGTCCAACCAATTTTGCTGAGGTAGGGATTGGTCATTATCTTTTCCAGACTTGCTTCATAGATTGTAATGAATAAGTAATAGGCGTTTCTTTAGAAGTTATTGTATTTGGTTTGACTTGAATGTTTCTTTATTTGTTTCCCTTTGAGATACACAGGTTTTTTACATATAGTTTTCATTACTTTTTTTTATTATTGAATGAAAACTGGTCTGTAATGTTCAGGTAATTTCAGAATAATAGTAAATTTAGGATTCTTATATTGGTTGATATGGGAAAAAGCAAATATCAGGTACAACTGCTTATTTTAGAGTTTGTTTTTCAGGCTCAATTAGGTGAGTTTCCATGGATGGTCGTTCTTCTAGACCTAGGTAATAGATACCTGGGTGGAGGTGCTCTCATTGCTCCCGACTGGGTGCTCACAGCTGCTCATAAAGTTCATCAGACACAGTAAGTGGATACCAATATCATCAATAACTGCACTAGGCATTATACTTTGGAATTGCAGTATACAGTACTTTATATTGAGATAAGAAGAAATGTATGATTTCTGAAAAACAGCAAACTTGAAGGATTATACTCACAGAATATGAAAACTAATCGTATTCATTGATGTAACTGTTACAGGAATATAAAAGTAAGACTTGGTGAACACGATGTTCGTAATCCATCAGATCATCCTCAATTTCCTCATGTTGAAGTACAGATAGATCGTGTCATCGTTCATCCCGGCTTCAGTCCCGATACACTTAATAATGACGTAGCGCTGTTGCATTTGTCTCAGCCAGTGGCAACTCAAACCTTACCTCACATCGGTACTGCTTGTTTACCTGAGCAAGGACAGATCTTCCATGGTCAGGCGTAGGTGTCAATGATGTTTTATATTATTTGGACTTACAAAGCAGTAAGGCTCTCAGTTAGTTTGTAAGAGAAAAATTGCTGACTATGAACCACCAAAATTTCTTATCATTTGAGTTCCACAGATATATATGTATAATAGTTTAATGCAGCTTTTAGAATTAAGGAATGGTAAAATTTCCATCAGTCAATAAATCTAAAGGACTGGACGTTTTATATTATTTTTAAGACTTTGAATCATGCACTGAACTAAGATTTAAAGTATACTGTAGTGAGATACTGAAGCAATGACTGGGGTATGCCTAACAACTGCTATTCTTCCTTTAGGTGCTGGGTGACAGGATGGGGTAAGGATGCCTTTGAACAAGGAGGCTCATTCCAAAATCTTATGAAGAAAGTAGATGTTCCTATTGTTGATCCATTCACTTGTGAATCAAGGCTAAGAAATACCAGACTTGGCCCATCTTTTATCTTAGACAAAAATTCCTTCCTGTGCGCTGGTGGTATCTTTGGGAAGGATGCTTGTACGGTAAGTGCTTTGAGAATTACTACTGTTAACTATCCCATTAATTGTAATGAATATAAGGTAAATCATGGATGATACATGTTCATGGTGAATAACGTCCATAATGGTTATTAATGTTAATAACAATTCTGTTCAGGGTGACGGAGGCGCACCTCTGGTATGCCCAACAAACCGGGGCTGGACTGTTGTTGGGTTAGTTGCCTGGGGTATCGGTTGTGCCACCAGTGAGGTTCCTGGAGTATATGTGAATATTCCCAATTATGTCAGTTTCATTCGGCAGTACGTCAGGTGAGACTATTTATATATTTATTTTTTCTTTATTGCACGTTGCAGGACACCCAACATTCTGATCAAGCTGTCAAGTGGTTACTAAGCCCTTGTCTATAGCTGACTATGCAACCCTTGGTGTACTCTTCAGCAGTGCACTCTCAGATATCTAAGAGAACTTTTAACAGATTAAGAATTTACTAACTAAAATATATTTCATTCTGCCATTTGGTAGTAATTAGTTAATAGCGTTTACAATGTCATAGATTTATTCTAAAAGCAGATACTGTATGTATATTTTTCAGAATTTAGATATCCTCTTCCCTCCAGACATCATACATATAGTACACCGCAGTTTTGAAGGTAGACGTGTGTAAATGAAGTGGTAGCAGTGCAATAAAATACACATCCATTTTCCTGCTGAAGTAATGTTCCGTTCCGAATATGGATTTTTCATTTATAATTACACGCTTTTACTCTTAGGGAAGAACTCTGATCGTAAAATCTAAACTTACGAACTCAGCTAAGATTTACTTCAAAGACTTATAGATTAGATAGAATATGAATTATATATGAATGCAAAATATACTAGCAAATGGGATAATTATCTGTGATACTTGAGAGGTACTCATGTTTGTATTTGGCAAGTAGTTGCTATGGGATTAAGAGTAAAAAAGCATCATAACTCAAATAGAGATTACAAATTTAGTGCAATATATATATATATATATATATATATATATATATATATATATATATATATATATATATATATATATATATATATATATATATATATATATATTATATGAAAACTTTTAGTATTTATTTATTTTTAACATGTGTAATTTTCACACAAAGTAGGATAAGCACACTTTTAGATAGTATATGGGATAGATTAATTTGTTTTATATAAAAGAAGCACCACCTTGAAACAGCACCTCTATGCACTCACGTACATTTGCCAGAGGTAAACCATTATATTTTATATTTCCGTAACTCGTTAATATAAAACATCATGACTGTTAACTAGTTTTAAGAGAACTATTAATAAAAATCTTCAAATAAATTAGTTTTCTTCGTAAATAACAACCATATTCCTCCAATGCTCGCATGGTGGACACCAAATTTATGATGACATCCTGTACTTCTAGAGACACTATTGACTGAGTTTGCTTTTTTATGTGTCACTATTGATCTCCATCCGAATAGTGATGGACACTGACATGTTGGAGCTGGGGAAGCAAGGATAGAGAGGCTGTACTTTTCTTTTATTATGTTAGAATGCATATTTTCTGTAAGGAATGAAAGCAGAGAAAATAAGAAAATAATTATTACAATGATGGCAGTAATAAGTATGAAAAGTTGATTGAAGAACGTAGGGAAGGAACTTCAGCACCTTGTACTGCTTATGGAGAGGGAAGGGTAGTCTGACTTCTGGCTTCTGATAAAGTTTGTTAGTAGTAGTATAGTGACAGTCTAGTATGTAAATATATGCAATTTATCTCATATCCTTTACCGAAATTTAAGTAATATGATTTATTCTTAATTGTAAAGAAATTCCTAGTAATACATGCCTGGAACAGAAAAATGCCAATTAATGTAAAACAAATTAAATATGATTAAGAGAGAAGTATATAAAATCTACATAATATGGCGGGCACAACATCAAAGAATAGCCCCAACTTATTCCCTGCGTGTTGTAAGAGGTGACTAAAAGTGGATGGGACGAGGGGACTGGGAATCCCCCCCTTGTATTAACCTCCCGCGAGACGTCAAAGAAGAAGGGGAGAATAACTTCTCCCCAAACTCTAGTTTTGGAGTGTCTAAATGTGCGTGGTTGTAGTACGATAGAGAACAAAAGATGTGAGATTGGATATATGTTTGGTAGGAGGAGGATGGATGCATTGGCATTGTGTGAGAAGAAGATGAAAGGAAAAGGAGAATTGGCATTTGGTGAGGTGACAGGTAGTGTGTCTGGGGTTGAAAGGGGGAGAGCAAGAGAAGGTATGGCATTATTGCTGAGTGAATGGATGGTAAATAAGGTAGTGGAATGGAAAGAAGTGTCATCTAGGCTGGTGTGGGTGAGGGTTAGGATGGGTAGGGAATGTTGGGCTTTTGTTAGTGCATATGGGCCAGGATGTGAGAGAAGTGAGGAAGAGCGGGATGAATTCTGGAATGAGTTAACTAGGTGTGTGGATGGTCTGAGTAGAAGGAACTATGTAGTAGTGTTGGGTGACTTGAATGCCAGAGTGGGTGATGGAGAGGTAGAAGGTGTTGTAGGAAAGTATGGGAATGCGAGTGGCGAGAGACTGTTAGATATGTGTGTGGGGCAAGAGTTGATGATAGGTAATAGTTTTTCAAGAAGGGAATAAATAAGTATACATGGATGAGAGTGGCAAATGGAAGAGTGAAAGAAAGAGCATTGATGGATTATGTGTTGGTAGCAAAGAGAATGATTGGTAGAGTGAAAGATGTGCATGAATTTAGGGGTGTGGCTGCTGGGATGTCTGATCTTTTTTTGGTTGAAGCAAAAGAGTGGGGTAATAGAGTGGGTGGATGTAGAAGGGAAGTGGTGAAGGTGGAAGACTTGAAAAAGCCAGAGAAGAGACAGGAATATCAGGACAGGTTGAAAGTGGCATATGACAGGGTGAAAGAAAGAGAAGTTGGGGAGTTAGAGGAGGAATGGGGGTTAATGAAAGGTTTTGTGGGACATGCAAGTAATGTGTGTGGAAAGAGGTTTGTTGGAGGTGGCATGAGAAGAGGCAGCGAGTGGTGGAATGAAGGGGTGAAAATGAAGGTGGAAGAGAAAAAGAGGGCTTTTGAGGAATGGCTGCAGTGTAACAGTAGGAAGAAGTATGAAAGATATAGAGAGAAAAATGTGGAAACCAAGCGGAAGGTAGAGGAAGAGAAGAGGTTGGCAAATGTTAGGTGGGGACAGGATTTTAGTAGGTCATATGAGGAAAATAAAAAGAAGTTTTGGAAAGAAGTGAAGAGCGTAAGGAAGGGTGGATCGAAGATGGAAGAGAGAATGAAATATGTGAATAGACATATGTTAAGAGGGAACGATGCAAGGAAAAGATGGGCAAAATGTTTTGAGTGGTTGCTGAATGTTGAGGAAGATAGAGAGGCATCTATAGTGTCAGTTGGGGGTGGGGGTGTTCCAGTGCCAGTAATGGGAGATGAATGAGAGAGAGATTACAAGAGAGGAGGTGAAAAGGGCATTGGATGAAACGAAAGCAGGTAAAGCACCTGGAATGGATGGTGTGAGAGTGGAGATGTTGAAAGAAGGGGGTGTGACTGCATTAGAAAGGTTAGTGAGAGTGTTTAATATATGCTTAATATTGTTAGTGGTGCCAGTGAAATGGGTAATTGCTTGTATAGTGCCCCTATACAAAGGTATGGGAGATGTATATGAATTCAGTAATTTTAGGGGTATAAGTTTATTGAATGTGGTAGGAAAAGTGTATGGTAGGATACTGATTAATAGGATTAGGGATAAGACTGAAAATGTGATCGTGGAAGTGCAGAGCGGCTTTAGGAGAGGTAGAGGTTGTATAGATCAAAATTTTATAGTTAGGCAGTTATGTGAGAAATATTTAGCGAAGGGTAAGGATGTGTATTTTGCATTTTTGGATCTGGGTAAAGCATATAATAGAGATGATAGAGAGGCAATGTGGAATGTTTTGAGGTTATTTAGAATTGATGGTAAACTGTTGAAGCAGTGAAGAGTTTGTATGAGGACAGTAGAGCTTGTGTTAGGGTAGGGAATGAAGTGAGTGAGTGATTTCCAGTGAGCGTGGGACTGAGACAGGGATGTATGATGTCGCCATGGCTGTTCAATTTGTGTATTGATGGAGTCGTAAGAGAGGTGAATGAGAGAGTGCATGGTCAAGGTTTGAGAATGGTAGATAGGGATGATAACGAGTGGGAGCTGAATCAGTTTGTGTTTGCAGATAATACTGTGGTGGTGGCAGATTCAGAGGAGAAGCTGTGTCAGTTAGTGTCAAAATTTGGAATGGTGTGTGACAGAAGGAAGATGCGATTGAATGTGGGAAACAGTAAGGTTATGAGGTGTAGAAGAAATGAGGATGGTGCTGGATTGAATGCTATGTTGAATGAAGAGACACTTGAGGAAGTTGATCAGTTTAAGTATTTAGGTTCGGTTGTAGCTGCAAATGGTTGAGTGGAAGCAGATGTGTGTCACAGAGTGAATGAAGGAAGTAAAGTGTTGGGTGCATTGAAAGGAGTGATGAAGAATAGAGGATTGGAAATGAATGTCAAGAAAGTTTTGTATGAGAAAGTGGTTGTGCCTACTGTGATGTGTGGATCAGAGTTATGGGGTATGAAAGTAAGAGAGAGACAGAAACTAAATGTGTTTGAGATGAAAGGCCTGAGGTGTATGATTGGTGTATCTCGGTTGGATAGGGTTAGGAATTAAGTGGTTAGAGCAAGAACGGGTGTGAGGAGAGAATTGGCTTCCAGAGTAGATATGAATGTTCTGAGATGGTTTGGCCATGTGGATATGATGGACGATGAAAGACTACTGAAAAAGGTGATGAATGCAAGAGTTGATGGGAGAAATGTTAGAGGGAGGCCTAGGTTTGGGTGGATGGATGGAGTAAGGAGAGCCCTGAATGATAGGAGGATGGATGTGTGGGAAGAAAGTGAGCGTGCTAGGAATAGAAATGAGTGGCGAGCGATTGTGACGCAGCTCTGATGGGGATCTGCTGTTACCACGGTGCTACATCTTGCAGAGGTAGCCCCGTGTTAGTGGCAGTAGGGGAGTTAGCATTATGAAGTGGCATAGGTTGTGGAAGAGCCGGGAGGATGGGCTGTGGCACTCCAGCAGTGCCATCTGAACGGTCGCTAGCTCCCTCGTCATTGCCCATAGAGCAAAGTAATCCCCGTATTTTTTCTTTATTGATGTCGACTACCTCCAATGGGGAAACAGCCAAGGTAGATAGATAAATAGATGATATGTACATAGACCGATTTCTTACTGGTCTCTTTGTCCACTTCCATCAACACCTTGCTCTAATGAGGTAGACATGTTTTATATATTGTCTTTTCTTTATAATCACTCGCACAATATGGCGTACTTCCGTAACTTGTTCATCAGCCAAAAGTTATGCAGTCGCCTTTAAACTCTAATTGCTCCTCGCTGGAGTGAATTGTTAGTAAGATGTTCATCGATAACTTATTCTATTTAATATTTTTAAATGTGTTTTTTTTTTACATGCTTGACTGGAGCTGTAGTGTGCAATAAATTAATAAAACAACAAACCATCATGAAAAACTGGACTGTTTATCGTAGCCATGTAGTAGATTGGCCCATGGCCCCAACCGCTCGTTGAAATACGACAACTGAAGAGTCTTGTGAACTTAATGAAGACTGTCCAGGACAGTTCGATGTTAAGTCTTCCTTCAGTTACGGTTCTCTTTCTATGCCTATATCAACACCGAATATTCTTGGATATTCGTTACACATGTCTTATCCCTTCACATCTGATAAGTCATAATACACCTCAGCTCAGTTTTTTTGTCTTCGTGCCCAGGCCCGATAAGGGTAGATTTTTTTTTTGGCCCGTCCTGATGTCACATTAAAAAAAAAAAAGTTGACTTCTCTCTCATAGGCCTTTGTACAATAAAATAAATGTTTCCCTTCCGTTTGAGCGAAAGAACTGGAATGACTTCCAAACACTGTCCATTTTTATTTGAGTTTAAATAGTTTTCCAGACTGCCCTGGTTTCAACATTATTCGTTTTTGGATGATCGTAAATTTTAGTCTAATCAAGAACGATGGATTGATAGGTCTCCATCGAGTGGCACAACTAAAACAGAGATGTAGCCAGTGCTTCCAGATGATGATAGTGTATAATATATATCTTTTTTTCTTCTTCTTCCTCTATTTGCGTTCCCATTTTCATATGGGGTCGCATCTCTTCACTAGTCGTCTCCACTGGTTCCGGTCCATCACTTGCTCCTCCTCCAGCTGTCTCTCTCTGAGATCCTCCTTCAGTCGGTCCTTCCACCGTAGTTTAGGTCTTCCTCGTCTACGTCTGCATATATATATATATATATATATATATATATATATATATATATATATATATATATATATATATATATATATATATATATATGTATGTATGTATGTATGTGATTACCTAATTGTGTTTACGGGAAAGAGCCCAAAGCTCGTATCTTTCCGTCTCCTGATCGCTTCCAATTTATACTTAGTGATACTTATCATACCTGTCCTTAAAACTATGGATTGAGATAGCATTAACTACCTCCTCGCTTAGCCAATTCCAATTATCAACTACTCTTACACTGAAAAAGTATTTCCTTACATCCTGCAAAGAAGTTTTCTTACCAAGCTTCAAACTATGACCTCTAGTTCTAGAACCAGCCATATCAAAATATCGATCCCTATCCACTCTATCATAACCATGAAGGAATTTAAAGACTGTCACCATATCCCCCCCCTCACTCTTCTAGCTTCGAGTGATGGTGAGTCTAATTCCCTCAGCCTCTCATCATAACTGAGATTGCGTATTTGCGTGTATATATATATATATATATATATATATATATATATATATATATTATATATATATATATATATATATATATATATATATATATATACCGTGGCTGTTTCCCCCTTAAATTGGGGGGTAGCCGACGTCAAGAAAGGAAAGTTTGGGGAGAAGTTATTCTCCCCTCTACTCCCCCTCTTCGTTGACGCCTCGCAGGAGGTTGATACAAGGGGGGGGGATTCCCAGTCCCCCCGCCCCGTCCACTTTTAGTCGCCTTTTACGACACGCAGGGAATACGGTGAGGCTATTCTTTGATATTATGCCCGCCCCACAGGGCACAAATATAAAAGGCCCCATGTGCTCCTCATTATCGTCTCCAACCAACCGCTCAATGTAATATATATATATATATATATATATATATATATATATATATATATATATATATATATATATATATATATATATATATATATATATATATATATATATATATATATATATATATATATATATATATATATATATATATATAGAGAGAGAGAGAGAGAGAGAGAGAGAGAGAGAGAGAGAGGGGGATTATTTAGTAGGTCTGTAAATTTTACTGGAATCTTTCCCTTTAGGAAGCACTGTTTATTTACCATATAACATGCCAATTTCCTTATGTAGTAAGGTATTGTGACCTATGTAAAAATATAAATTCTTCTATATCAGCTATCGAAGAACATATATTTGGAAACTGGAATAATAACTGGAAAATTAAACTCCCTGCTGGCTAGTACAGTGGTAACGCGCTGGCTTCGCATTCACGAGGTCGAAAGATCGGTCCCCGTCCAAGACCGAGAGTTTAAGCTGTTTACTGGCAGGAACTGCTGTGGGTGGGCATCACAGTGGGGGGTTGGGGCTTGTCCTGGCTGACGAATACCCATTGTAAAATGGAAATAAAGTTTATAAAAAAAGAAGTCAGTCTCTTCCCACCCACAACCCAATCTAGCAATACCCCCAAGCAATCGAGATGGGTTTATGGGAACAGCCTCGGGAATCGAACTTAAAGTTCATAGGAATGTATAAATCACAAATACTTGTGTGACATTGAAAAAAGTACTTATAATTATAACAAGAGAGATGAAAGACTCGTGTTATGGCGGAGAGTTCATTTCAAATCATGTTCTTTGTCTTATACGACTTGAAATGGGTATTTTCATTTACAGCATTTGCATTTGCAGCCCTTTGAAGGAGAATCATACCGATATGAGTATAGTTTCTTCAATCACCTTTCATTTAAGACCAGAAATAAGATTTTTATTTTGTATTATGATAGATGATGTAAGATAAATCTGCTTGATTGTATTAAATTAAGTATTGTTGGAGCAAATTCAGACCTCTTGCTCCTGCCTAAATCTGTTTCTGTATTATAATTCAACTTAATTGCTACTCTGACGACATGAAAGACTCCCGACTAGTTACTGAAGCAATTAAAGCTCATTTACGGACCCCTATCGTGGTTGGGGTTCTACATTTTACTTTTCATCTGTTAGTTGCAACTTTAATAGTAATACTGCAGGTAAAAAAAATATATATATATGAATTGAATGTTTCTCAATATGGTTCATCTTCTTTTGTGAAGATGGCCATCGTAGTATTGTGAGAACGTGGAAGGCAAGAAGTTTAGCATCAAGCGATAATAGTTAGTAATAAATATATAAAATGGTGAAAAATATCTAAAACAACTTATTAAAAAAAAAACTAATTTCAATCATCAACTCTTCATACAAGCTTAACCAATCCGATCAAACCTAACCCATCGTTATATAATGAATTTCCTTATATCTTTTCCTAAGTCGATGTGAAATTAGACAACTCCATCCTATTCCTACCAAGTAAAGATAACCATCAATATTACTAATAATAATTATCGGAAACGACGGAAAATATCTTTGAATGAGAAACCTTTCTTTTCAGACCTACTTTTGATGGGTTGCATCGCGTTGTCAATCCATAAAAACCATAACAAAACCAAAATAACTCTTCTTACCCTCAGTAAGTAGAAATACCGGACTAACAATCATTAAATTCCTGCATGTTGTGTCATGCCCTTTATTATATAATGAATGAGACGTGACATATCCTCTGAACAATGAAAATGAGTATATTGATAAATTAATAATTGATAAAATAGTGAAGGCCATCGCATCTTAAGCGTATTTATATATCGGAACGAGCCAAGCAGTAATCAAGAAGTCAGAAAGATAATTAGGTGTTTTTTCCGTGCCTTGTGTGCTTAATTTAACTCATCCATAACCCGTCATCATGCCCAAGAAAAAGACAGGTATGTACACCTTATTAAGTCCTTTTTTAATTTTTTTTTTTTTAACCAGGCTAATGCTACCATTTTATGCCCATCTTATTATTTTTTTTTTTAAGGAGTGACACCAGGACAGGCAAAACAAAAAATTGCCCCCATTGGACCTGGATCCCCCCCCAAAAAAAAAGCAAAGAGAAAAAGAAATGGGAGTGTTGTGACTTGCCAGATGTGGGGAAAGGGTATCGCGTCGGTTTGATGTGCGAGAGAATTCTGTGTATTTGTGTGGATCATTAATTATCAGTAACAAAATAAGAAATTAATAAATGTCCAGAAACCTGCAAGAGCTTCGTGTGAATAAAAACTCATTTTAGTGATGATTTATCCATCCACGTAAGGTTTGTTAGTAGTTTGTATATGTTAGCAGTAATCTTCAAAAGTAGAGGCTGTCATTATTACTCACTAACGTTTACTTCGGTAAGTGGAAAGCATGGATTACTCTACTCAACCTTTTTAAAGGGTAACCAGCCTTTCCTCAGTTCTAACAACACCTACTTACCCTTTTTAAAGGTTAAGCAGCATTTCCCCACTAACATGTATTTTTGAGCCTTGAACGTGTGTGACCCACTTTCGCCATAGAGTTGTAAATGGAATGGTTTTTTGTTAAATTATTAATGAGGAGCAGTTGAGCAGTGAGCAACTCTTTAATTATAACTTAATTTGCCTGACTGCTAGTATCGTTTAAAGCACGGACATGGGAAATTGCATTTCTCATTTCTGTCTATGATTTCTAAATCTAGAATAGAATGGAAAATTACCTCATAAAAATAACATAAATGTGTCAAGGAAGATACTGAAAGTTACAGATGATAGTGGTCGTTGTTGTTCTTGTGCCAGTAAAAGTAAGCCATTGCTTTCATATCACTACAGTTACTTGGATTTAGGGATTACTAGGTGTGATGACAAATCTGGTCCTAAGTCATATATGTTATTTGTAGTATTGAGCTGTTTAATGGTCCATGGTCCCCAGTAAAATTATATGACATATAACTACAACATGCCGTCAGCTGTCTGGTAAGCCTCTGGATTACTTTAAAAACTTGAATCTTGAAAGATAACAAACTACAAAGGCCTAGGTATGAAAAAAAGCTTGAAGCTATCAGAAAAAGCACAGGAGGCTAGGTGTTTGGTAGCAGACCTAATTGCTCGATATATGAAGCCCCATTCAGTGGCTGAGTCTCTTATCCTTCCATCATCATGTGCTATTGTGGAAAGAAGTAATAAAAGAGTTGCCCCTTGCTGATGATATGTAGGTGAATCGAGGAAATGTCATCTGATATAAAAGAAGGGCCTGTGAACTTTTAAAAGACGAAAATTATACCTTATAAGTAGATAAATCAACTGACTTTGGAGGGAAAGCCCAGAAATTTATGTTCATCCGTATATTGCTGATAACAAAATCATTGAACAGTTTATATGCTGCAAATAACTAGTGCAAACATCAGTCTAGGAAATGTTATCTAAATTGAGTGACTATTTGTAAGGGGCTTGCTTGACATGAAAATTATATGTAGTAATGAGCACAGATGGTGCTTCATTGAAGGGGTCAGTGAATGGTTTTGTGACCGTAGTCAAGAGGAAAAACCCAATTTTGATTGCAGCGCTTTATTTTTATGCACCGTGAAGCTCTGGGTGCTAGGAAACTTAGACAAGAATTAAAACGTATTTTTTGCTGACTTTGTAAAAATAGTAAACTTTATCATATATTGGCCCGTAAAGTCCATACTATTTTCCCAGCTTTGTGAAAAAATGGGCTCTGCTCACATAAGGCTCCTGCTTGACACAAAAGTCAGGTGGTTATCAAGAGCTAGAATATTGTCCCATGTCCATGAGTTGATAGGGGAAATGCTTATCTTTCTTACTCTTGAAGAGAAATTATAATTTTGCGAATTACATCTTAAGAAATTTGCAGTTCCGTGTTATGCTACTTGGCCTATATACTTGAACAGTTCAACAAGGTTAATACAAGAATGTAAGGCAGAAATGAAAGTGTATATTCTTCTTTTGACAAATGATGCTTTTGGCAGAAAAAGTAAGGATCTGGTGTGTTAAGACCATTTATTTATTTTTCCAACGACTGCTAATTCTAACAAAGAGAGTTTTGTTATACTTATTTGTGAACACCTTCAAACTCTAGTGAGGTGAATTGAAAAGAACTTCCCAAATATATCTTCTGAAAGTTGTGACTGCATAAGCAATACATTAATTCAGGATATTTCAAAGAAGCCACAACGTAGTCCTCTTGAAGAAAATTAACTAATTAAGATCCAGAATGATTGCACAGCAAAACTCGTTACTTGGAATTGCCATGTGATATGGATTCATGTTATGAATTCCTGCCTGTTTCCAAGAAGGCACATGAAATACTCTTTCAGTTCTTGACCTCTTATTTGTTTAAAGTAGTATACTCCTCATCCACTAACATGAAAACTGATAAAATGTTAAGACTTCTTGGCATTGAAGATGAAATTAGTGTGTACCTGTCAAGTGTCATGCCTAAAATGCAGTCAAGGTATTTTTTTCAATACTGAGTTATGCAGTTTATATATTTTCAGAGGAGTTATTTGTTATATAAGTTCTTAATTCTTATAAGTTTAACATGGCCTGATATAGAGCAGTGTATATACTTAAACATAATAGATAATTAGTTAGTATGCTGCATGGGTCTAAATATAATTTTTTCTGTTTTTTCTTTTACCAAAAAGGGAGAACCATTGTTATGCTTTTGATGTGGCTGGCTTGAGATTTCAAATATGTTGAAAATTATAGTAGAGTGGTATTGCTCTAAGTACAAATAACTTTAGTTCTTAGATACAGCCAGCCCGTTCTCAGTAGGGAGGTCAAATTCTCGCACATTCACAGTATGCAAATCTTTTTGACAAATGTTGTCTTTCTTCCCAAGACCAGCACCTCTGTATTGTACCGTGCTGCCAGATGTTCAATGATATTTATGAGAAAAATAAAAAAAATGTAAAAATTGGATAAAAAATGGCAAAATTATATGTATAATACTTAGATAATGGATGTTTCTGTGGGAGAGCTAGCTTGTGGTCGAAAATTATTATATATTGTATGTAAAATATATCTTGACACAGATAATGGTACTCTATGACAACCAAATTTTTTGAGAAATTGATACAGACATGGAACTATTTTATGAGGTAATTATTGAAAATTTTGATTACAGTATTTACTGAAAATGACATGCATCAAGATGAGAGTGCTCTTAACCCCTTTACCGCGGACCTTGTAGCGCGACAAACGTGAAGTCATGGCAGTTCTCATCATTTTGTTTTCAAAGTCCACTGGCTTGTTTTAAATCAGATATGACACTAGTCAAGCTCCCATGGGATTTATGTGGTTAACTGGTGGTGTATATCCTTTTTTCCTTTCATATAAGAGCTTTCAATGCATAAGGACCCTCAGTGTGTGATCAGGCATGAAGGACGAAGTATGTTGCAGACTTGACAATGTCATTTGTCATGGATTTTCAGTCCAGCATTCATGTCGTTGACTTTCTCATACGTTCTAATTTCTCATTTGTTCAGTTCCTCTTTGGCTGTCTTTCATTCTTTGTCTCTTGTTGTCTTTCTCCTTTGTTCATTGTCATTCTCCTTCTCTTTCATTCACTGCCTCATTCTCCTTCTCTGTCTTTCCTTTTCGGTGATAAAGTTTACATGCGAAGAGACAAATATAATATTTTAGAAACTAAAATCCTAGGACTGTGGACACTTTTCTCTCCCTTTCTCTCTGGAGGTCTCAAGTGCTCGTCTTGAGGATGTGCACCGCTGATTGGTCCCCACCCTCTTAGGGTTATGAGTGACTTGATTCTGGATGGTCTATCCCTCCACTGGAGAGATTCTTCACAGGAGTTTCCCTCCTTAACGTTTTTTAATTATTTTTCTTAATCAAAAATATATTAAGCATAGTGAGCTACCATATTGTTGTGGTAGAATACCTGACTCAGAGGTAGCAGACCCGTGATCGGGCCCACGGCAGGGTGTAGGCAAGGGCATCCAGCCCTCATTCTCCAGCTTTGGTCTGTCTTTGTCCAACCCCGAGATGGGAACTTGATAGTGACGCAGAATTAAAAAAACCTGTACTAAGCATAAAAAATTATATTACCGTATTGTATTCCTATTTTATTGTTATATACTCATTGAGGAAATAAAAAAAAACAAATTATCCAGCCTTTTAAGCTTAGTGAGAAAAATACAAAAATTAAGTGGTTAAATTATTACTAATTACTTCTCATGTTTTCATTACTGTATTATACAGTATTTATTAGCTGTTTAGCATAATTGGAATATAGAAATTATAAGGTAAAAAAGGGAAAGCCAGTGTTCCCTTTGT
>JAXCGZ010009614.1:80000-115688 GCA_037179515.1 Halocaridina rubra
GACTCTTAGAAAAGAAATTTATTAAATATTTAATACCAGATGTTATAGCATTGGGATATGGATTGCTTGTATTTGTAACTACGTTCCATAGTGCCATTTTATGAAGTGATTCTATAGTACTATTTTATGAAGTGATTTTGTGATGCAGACATTCCAATACTTTTCTGATTCACTCCAATCAGAGCATTCATAGGTATTTATATTTTATATATCTATATATGTTAGTTAACTGACTGGATACTTATATACTTTATAATTTTTTAAGTAAATTTTCTGCCCTGGCAGGCTGTGTTAGTATTAGTGCTGCTAGAACCGCTGTTTCCACTTTGAAGATAATTTGCAAGTGTATTAAGGAAGGTTGTATAACATCTGACGGACATTTTAGTAATAATAAAAAATGGATGGAAGGGGAGCATAATGGTCATTCACTCTCAGAGTCACATTCTTATAAACAGTGATTATGAAGAATTTTCCTTGCAACTATGCCAGAAAATACTACCAAAATAGGCTTAACCATCCTATCAGTAGAATTTACACAAAATTTAGATTTTTCCTTATTGAAATACATAGACTTACAAGATGCTGGTAATTACATAGATGGTGCTGTGTCTATAGTATGGAGACACTGTGTTATAATGAGGTATGCCTCACCATCATATGAGTTTAACCCCGTTGCATTGCTCTAGTATGAATCACGGTAGCCCAGTCGGGCATTATATCCTGGACTGGATATGTGCCAGAACTCTGGATATTGAGAGGAATATCTCTTAAAAAAACTTTATTATTGCCTTAGTGAAAAATTGAATGCAATAATAGTCTAAATCACATCTGTGTGGAGCCTTTATATTCAATATGGATAACTTTTTTTACTATAATCTGCTTCCCAAAAATTCAGTTGTAGAATTAAATAGCAGTAATAAGTCTAAAATAGATTTCGTGCTTATTTCATGTTCGACTTTTAATTAAAAAGTATTGTAGGATAAGAATCTCATGTGCAGTGAATATAATTGTTACCCTAGCATATTGAGTTCAAGGTATTTATTACTTACATTTGCACCATAATAATACCTCCCTGAATTTTTTGAAGCAAGCTTACTAATGGAAGAAGGTTTTTTTAATGTTTAAAGATGTAAGGAGAAAAAGTCTATACTCTGTTAGGATCTCAGTTTTTTATACAAGTTTGAACGTTATTGCCCTGACTGAATTTATTATCACATTATTATTATTATTATTATTATTATTATGATTATTATTATTATTGTTATTATTATTATTATTTATATTAATTTTATTATTATTATTACCATTGCATATTCTTTCAGGTTATGGCGACACAATTGTTGCATCTAATCCCTTTGATGATACGCCTCCCGTTTCTTCCACTTCGACAAATATGGGGCCTGGACCTGGACCTGGACCAGGGCCTGGACCAGGACCAATGGGTCATGGACCTATGGGCCCTATGGGTATGCCTTACATGGGTGGAATGAATATGAAAGGCATGGGAATGGGAGGTCCTATGAATGGCCCCATGGGAGGACCAATGAATGGCCCCATGGGACCAGGTCCCATGGGGCATGGAGGCCCTATGAATGGACCCATGAGTGGGCCAATGGGTCCTGGAGGGCCCATGAATGGACCCATGAACGGTCCCATGAATGGTCCCATGAATGGTCCTATGAATGGTCCTATGTCTGGTCCCATGAATATGAACATGAATGGCATGAACCCAGGTCCTGGCATGCCAATGACAACCATGAGTCAAATGAATAATATGGGAGGCATGAATGGACCTATGCCCCCTATGAATGGCCCTGGTATGAACAACTCTCCGGGAATGAACAATGGCCAAGGGCCAAATATGGGACCTAAGCCAATGCCTGTCAGTTCTGGGAAGGTGAGTGTCATATGGCTTTATTATTTTATGAGTGATGTCAGAATACTATACAGTATATAATTCCGTATTATTAACAGGCATCACAGACATTTAACTCTTCCGTCAAGTGTGCTTCATTTAAGTGTTTTTTGTCTCAAATATTGTACAGAATGAACACTGTCCAAAATTACAAGTTTTGTTTATTTAAATTTACATTCTAGCTTTAAGCTATTTTCTTTTATATGGATATTTTTGGAGAATATATAGATTATTAAAAGTTTTTACTGATATATATTGACTTTTGAGTGATTGAATAAAGTATGGCATTGATTAATAGTTGTATATTAAAGCTACTTGTATGATAGTTGAGCTGGCAAAATCAAGAATATAATTTATTATGCCTCGGAGGTTATGGAAATTCCGTGACTTGGTCGGTTACTGTCAAGCCAATAGTTTGTATTGTTCTCTTAAGCTTTTTGTGAATATAGTAGAAAGGGTTTTCTCAGTTATATCTTTGACTGTGCCAGTTCTACAGGTCTGTAGTAATGAACACTAATGTCACAGCATTTTGAGTCGGTTTCTAGGGTAGCTCTGTACCTACATTTTCCTCTCTCTGATGCACCTTGGCTAGTTAAGGAGCCAATAACGCAGTGAATATCGTTCACCATGGGCATTAAGAGTATTTGTGTGTTTATGTTAGGACTGTTTAGGGTTTGTTGACTCTTATAGGGCAAGAAGAAGGCAGTTACAAGTTTTGTTTTTATTTAATGATAAGATGAATCACTAGAAAATTGTGGATTTTTCATCAAAGCAGTTGAATGAGTCTTTTAGTTTGTAGTATCTCTTTGATAAAGTCTCAAGATTATACTTATAAGAATACTATACAGTTCATTATGACATATGCAGTCTAATGGGAGACATGTTTGTTTCTTACGTACACAGATGTCAGTACATAAGTCAGTTACCCCTGTTTAAATACTTTGTAAATTTATAGAGATAGGCTTCTGTGTCTTTGCTTGGTTTGTGTTTGTTGTAACTATTTGCAAATTAGCTTTGCAAGTAATTTATCCTTCATATACGTAATGGCATTCATTAGTTAATAGTGCGAAGTACAGATTGATATGTGTTATTATTTAATTAAGCAAAGTTATATAATCTAACTCTTACATGCACAACATTACACAGATTACTAGGAAAAGTAAAGACCATTTTCATGTGTATAATATCAAAGGCAGTGATATATGTGATTGGTTTGAGGTGAATGTAAGATCACATCAAGTCTGTGTAATGTTACCATGGTTGTTTAATGTGTATATTGATGGAGTGGAAAGTGAAGTAAATGAAAAAGTACCAAACAGGGACTTGGAATTAGTAGGTATGGAAGATTGTGGAAATTGAATCAATTGCTATCCACAGATGACACAGCTCTGGTGGCTGATACTAAGAACGAATTGAATCATTTGGTAACTGAGTTTGCTAGGTGTGTGAAAGAAGGAAGTTGCAGGAGAATATTGGTAAAAGTAAAGTCATGAGATGCACAAGGAGTGTTATTATATGCAACTTGAATGTAGGAGTGAATGGGGAGTTGCTAGAAGAAACTGGGAGTTTTAAGTATCTGGAGTTGCACATGGCAAGGAATGGACAAGTGGATCCGGAGGTAAGTCATAGAGTGAATCAAGTGAGTATATATCTACTTAGGTTGAAAAGTGTAATGAGAAGTAGGTATTTAGGAATGAATGCAAAGAAAAGGATATATGAAGGTGTAATTGTGACAGCAGCATTGTATGGAGCAGCAACTTGTAATGCAAGAGAGGATGAAAAGAATAAGTTGAATTTAAGGAGATGAGGTGTTTGAGAAGTATGATTTGTGTATCTAGAGAAGATAGAGTAAAGAATGACGAGATCAGGCAGAAAACAGTTGTTGAAAGAAAGCTGTCAGATAGGTTAGATTTTGAGTATTATGTTGGTTTGGACACATGGAAAGGATGAGTGACATACAAATGACAAAGAGAGTGTGGAGTGCAGATGTGGTTGGAGGAAGACCTAGAATGATATGGATGAATGGCGCGAAAAGAGCATTGGATGCACGTGGAATGTCAGTGGAGCAGGGAAGAAAGTATGCAAAAGATAGTAATAAGTGGAGGGAGATTGTGTATAGGTGATGGGGGCCCAATGGATTTCTCGCACCTGCTAGCTCAGTGATCTGTGATGGACGGGTGTGAGGGGAGTTGCTATGTGTGGAGCGGTGGGAGTAAACCAGCTAGCTGCAGCTGTTGGGCCTCACTGTAGAATATTCTTGCCCGCTACCATGTGAATGACTCAGGCAGGGTGGTAGGGGCGAGAAATGTGCAAACCCATTATCCCCAAGGAGCTGAGAGGAGTGGTTGAGTAATGTGTGTATCTTGTGTCGGCCACCCCCCTTATAAGGGGGAATGGGGCCATGTATATAAATAGACTTTTGGTCCTTTAAATTGGTAGATTTAAACAGTACTATGATTGCTATAGCAACTATGCAATGTTGTTTGTTTTTTATGTGAGCTTGTCACATTCAGAATAATTCTCTATATTGAATGCAAACATAAGATGTGGATATTGTTTTTGTGAATTTTTTTTTATATGTAGCACATATTCCTATTACATTATAGCATGATGGCTATTACTAAAAGGAAAACATTCAAATTGATACCAAACTTTGCGCATTTTTCAAAGAATACTTACTCCTTAACCATATGGTGGTGAGCAACCTCAGGATGGGTAGGTGAGAACCCGAAAGAAAATGAAAGAGTAAGAGAATATAAAAAAGAGAAAGACATTAAAGTGGGACTAACAATCTGTTCCATATGACCTTGAAAAGTTTTAGCATCATCCTGGTGTGCGAAAGTGTCTCTCATTCCCCTGTCATGTCTTTCAACGCACATATCCTTTATGTTTGATCACACTCTTAAGTATCCTGAAGCACTGTAAGCTATATATGAGAAGGGAAAAAGATGCACTAGATCACCACAGGACTACCATGGGAGTTTACTGGTGCCATATTTGATTTAAAACTAGCCTGCAGAAAATGAAAATAAAATATACTGTCCTTATATGCTTGTCGTGCAATTTGGTTCACACCGAAGGGGTTAATCTTGCAGTTACATAATTGTGTTTTTCAAGAGTGAAGAGTATCTAGGTCATGTCATAAAATTCCTATACAAATTTCTTGTTTCCCTGGTTTTCCCTGATGTTATCGTTCAGACATGCTGTCTTTCCCTTGGTTAATTTTGTATCTTGGTACCTCATTTTGTTTTGCACTTGCATTCCACTTCCTATACTTCACCGCCTCTTTTGGACCTGGCCCCACCTATTCAGTCCTTCCACAATCTTGACTTAACACTCTTGTGATCACCTTATAACTTTCATTCTAAACCATCCCTATTTCACTCACTCCTTCCAATTTTCATTTTACAACACTTTAATTTCAGGGTATCCCTGACTTACCTAATAAGGTGCATTGCCACCTGTTTTTGTAAATAGGAACACACATAACTCAATGCAATATGTAATGTATATATACTCTGTAACAGTAGTCTATGCCATAAGAATTGCAGTTTAGTGCAACCTGTGCTGTATATACCACATACATTTACTGCTTAAATATTGTATTAATTTAATAGTACAATAGTTGTAATGGATTATATGGTTTTAATAATTGAAAAAGTGTAAATTTGCTTCCCCAGAGCAATTGAGGTAAAGAATTATCTTTTGAGTAGCAGACCATATCCTTTACTATAGAGAGCTTGCAATATTCAGTTATTAATTTTTTCCCATTACAGCAGTACCTGTATACTTTTTACCTAACTGGAAAATTTAATGTTTAACTTTATTTGACTTCATTAATATTTACACTGAAGAACTCTAATTGCACTGTTCTTACCATTGTAAGAAAATGACACATAAAAAGAGAAACTTTTGATCTTTTTATAATGATAATCTCTAAAAATGTACTTGAGACACTTGTGCATATACAGTATATGACCTTGACTTTGGCACACTGGTTTCAGATAAACAAGACTTGGCCACAGAAATTATTGAATGTCTAAATATATTAAAATAAAAAGATTTATTCAATACTCTGCAAGTCTGTGATATTCTGAAAAGCAGGGATATGAGCACAGTGAGGTCGAAGGCATTGAGAAGTCCATCGACATTTTACATTCATTTGCATAGTTTTTCCTGTAGAAGCCTTTTATAGACAAATGCACATCTTTAGCAGAAGCAGCTGTAGCCATTTTCTCTTCATGTGTAGTACGGATGAATGATACTACACATTATGGGAGAAAAATTAAAGCTCTAGACATTCTTGGGAGAATGATATTAAAAATAACAAACTGCAATACTTTGTCAAGAGGTGCAGCTTTGTATGTCACTTATCAGATCCCCCTGGACGCCACTCTAGATATTATTGTTTTCTAACATTCCCTATTCCCAACTTTTACCTAATGACGCCCTTCTATTAGAGAGATGTGGCATGAAGACATCCCAGTTTTAATGCCATATGCTAAATGCGTATGTGTGTTCCTAGGCTTTATGGTTTAATGTTTCTAATAATTACTTTATATTCTGCATATTAACTGTGATCTCATCCTTTCAGATATCTTGCCATAGTTCTCGACTAGCTTTATTAACGAGTATATTGCCAAATGACTTATTGGGTAGTTATGGTTGAGGTTTTATTTTTTTTGGTCACCTATTGTAAAGTCGTGTTATCAATTCCTCTACCATTATAGTTTGAGAGTGTAAGCATAAGGAGAATCATTGAAAGCAGAATTAATATAATCAGAAAAAGGGGCATAAAAGTTAGTTTGTGTTTATTTGTTGGCCTTGGCAGTTGATGAATTAACATTGTATTTTCCTCATCACTGTCTTTATTTGTAAAATGTGTGACATCAGTAGAATGTCTGAAATAGAAAAAAAAATTATCATTTGCTGCTCTAGAATAGTTATCAACTGGTCATAAAAATTTCAGGGAATCATATGACATCTGTTATTTGCAATAGGGAGTTTACGACATAATCCATGTTTTTTTTATACTACTGAATTATTGGCTGTTGACCTATGTATGTACTTAAAATCGTAAAAGAGGTAACCAAGAAAAACCATCTTTTGAACTCATCATATTTGTTGCTGTTGGTCTATTCATACATGTTGTCTACTTAAAGTCATAAAAGAGGAAATATTAAGGAAACTCATATGATGTTCTTGTAATGTAAGAGTATTTTTACTTTGCCAACACATACAAGTGCTATGTTATAATTTCAGTAATCACTGACAAACTTTTTAATGACTACCGTATTTAGTTACTATTGTAGGAGAAAAACTTCAGAGTTAATCTTCTAAGATGGAAACTATAAGTAACACATCTATGGATGTATATGGTCCTGCCATATGTATGATGGAGAAGCACCTTCTCAGTATCTCATTGCAGTACTTGATGCTGAGACTGGAGAATAGCTCTACTATTTGGGAGTGTGACAGATTCCATAAATATCAGTACACTTTGCAGGCTCTTTATTTTTAGAAAGTTTTCTCCAATTTGGGTGAATGTGTTTTTTCTTATCTTATTTTTCTCTAGATGGTTGCTTTGTTTGGTATACTAAATTGATTTATTTACTTCATTTTTTTGTGTATATACTTGTTTGAGTGGGCTTAGAGGCTTCTTTTTTTCTTCATTTGATCTCTGATGGATATTTATACTGGTAATAATTTTCTAGCCTAGCTTCATAATGGTACAGTTTCTTTTGTGGACTCTTCTAGTTACTTGGTCACAGAATCATTACTCCTTCATGTCGTTTTCATTTCTGGGTTCATCCGTATGTTTTAAGGTACCATTAAGTCCCTTTAACTTTGAATCTCTTCTTTTTGCCATTTTATAGCAGGTTTCATGGATATTGTTTTGTGGAAGCCTCACTTCTGCTGTTATTTATGACATTGTATTACATTTTATTATAGCTGTATTTATTGCTAATGTATCTATGGTTTCCATTGCTATTTCATGTTTGAGATTTTCTATTATGTCATCCCCCACGAAGTCTTCATGTGTAGTGGCTTATGGGCTCTTTTTGATGAGCGTTCTATTGTTCTGGAGAAGTATGTAGATTTTCTTTTATTGATTGGCTTCTATTCCTTATTCCTTTTCGTTTGTAGTAATATTCTACTTTTTGACTTGCCAGGAGTGAGGAACTCACCCTAGAAGGGTGTCATTCATCTAACATGTGGATTATATTTGGTATTTTTGGATGGTGATTGATCTTACTCCACCTTTCCTCTGTATGTATACAATAATCCCAGATGACAATGTAATTTCCTCAGTTAGACTCCATACACTATTGCATGCATTTGATAGTGATGTGTGTATTTCTCCACTGTACCATTCCACCCGTCATTTGCTGGATAGTCTACATCTTTTCTCATGATTACTTTTGTTGAATTTAGAGAATAATACTTACAGAAGTGACTTGATTCTGTGCTGTCAAGTGTCACTGTTGTAAATTGCTTTGGTCTTTTTATTAATATATTATAATGACATCAGTTTGTATATGTAATTGTAGTCAAAACAGACCTTGTAAGTTTCCAGATATCAGCTTGCTATAAGGCAAAATAATTTGTGTTTGGAGAACTGTCTATGTTCAATCCAATTTTTTGTACTCTTGTACCTCTTGCAGGACATCAGAAACTTATTACTATATAAAATTGTTCAGTAATTCTTGCCATTAAAGCTAGTTTCTGTCCAAAAGACACTCTTTAGCAGTCTTCGCTAATAACATTGAAATAAATACTTTAAATGAGATATTCAATCCTCTCTTAACTTCCACAAGAAATTGATTCCACTATTAGCCGCGAAATTCAAAATTTGCGTAAAGTCAGGTCCCCTTTTTTATGCCGTCAGCACTTTGTATCCAGTAGAGTATACATTATTACTAACCATGAATATCTTTCTTATATGTTTGGGCAACATATGGTTACAGCTTTAATAATAATAATAATAATAACAATAGTAAAAATAATAACATCATTAATTACAAATATTATTAATGTTAATCACATTAGCTAAGCAATAATAAGAAAAAAAAATTAAGGAATTTGATAAAAAGTGACTTGACAGTGCAAGGATCTCTCTTTCTCTCTCATTATGATAAATAATAAGTTAACACTTACCAAAGCCAAATTCTGAGATGATAATGTTGACAGTATTAATGTTAGGGGGAAATTGAGACAAGCTAACATGATCCTTCTGACGACATGTCAGAAGGATTATCTCTGCCATCTTTAAATAAAATGGCACATATTTTGTCATCAGAAATTAATGCTATCTTGGTTTTCACAAGCACTGTATCATGAATTTGGGAGAAAACGCAGGCAAAACTCTTGTGTTTCAGCAAATTTTTTCTTCAAGTACCTTTATAGAGAATGCTAGAATCATATTTTCCTCATTTTTACATCACTTGGAATGTTGACAGCGCCATGCACCACACAGTTATGAAAAATTAAACGAATACTCAAACAATAATAATAATAGGTGTCACACACCACACAAGCCAGAAAAAGAAAATATATACCATGTTTGCTATGAAGGCAGTGTATTAATCGACACAGGTATCACTCATAAGCTCATGCGATAAAGACTGCTTCATGTGGTGGACTCACTTGCTCTCTCCTGCCATATTGGCCCCCATAATGAATTCGGTAGTGCGTGATATTCAGTCTTTCGATTTACCTTTATTCCACATTAATTTTGAAGATTTTCAGATTATTATTTGTTTATTCAAGTTTGCAGAAAATTTCCTCACCAGAGTTGAGGGTCGACTATATCTTTTTTATAAAACCTGAACATAATTGTTAAATGTAAGTTTTGTTATCACAGTAGTGTTCTGCTTCATAATAGCCAGTTCACAGTCTTCTCTTTATGATAGAAAAGGAAAAGTTTTCAAAACTTAAAAATATTTGCTTATTATATAACATGGGCTCAAATTATCTGGTGGCAGTTTGAAAACCATTTTAATATTTTGCAGTTATTATATTTTTTGGTGAGTAACACAGACTCTTGTGTTATAATTGTAGTGACGGCAATACAGCACATATAAAATAATGAAACAACACTTATTATAGTTTTCTGTAGGCATAAATAATCTAAAATCATTGTTTTCTGTAGATATAAATAATCTTTACTTTTCAACGATTTTATGGGCTATAAGATTGTTAGGGAATAATCATTTAAGTTTGTTTTGGATTGCTCTATTTGGTGTTAATTCCATGAATACTGCAATGTAACAAACATAGCAAAATAACCTAATTTAACAGTGATTTGTGGAGTCGTAATACTCTACAATAATTTTCCTATCTCTCAGGTTTTAAGCAACTAATTCTCATGGTAATTTTCCTCCATTTCTTAGATCGCTTGAATTAATGGCACATTTTAACCATATATTTCAAAATTTCAGTTACCATTTTATTAAAAGTACTGTACTTGTGAAATTTTAAAGTAGATGCAGTGCATAACATCATATATTTGGTTACAAATTGTAGTGTCTCTATCAATAGTGCCATTTATATTAGATAATGAAAATGAGTCAGCCATTTTCAACATCACCATTTTTGTTAAATTACATAGGTGGCAATGGCAATGTCTGACCTAGTCATCAGCTCGGCAGCAAGTGATCTAGCCAATCCAGATGTCGTAAGTATCTCTCAGAAAGTGGAAAAATGTTAGCAGAGAATCTTGTGTTTAAGCTTAAGAAGTTTGATGCTGACTAGCTTTTATGGAGTATGACGTCTATTTGTGTGTGCGCTTTCGTAGTCAGTTAACGATCCAATGTGGCTCTGATGTGTTGTTTGGTCTTGACTCATGTTCTTTGTCGTAGTATCCAGTACGTGTCTGTAAAAATGATATGTTACTGCATTCCATTTCCCTAGATAAGTTTTACTTAGGGGATTTGCTCGTGTGTACATTTTCAGAATAAGGTATTGCCATAATTAAGGTAAAAGAATACTTTATGAGATGGAATAACATTAAATTTGCTAACACTGTGTATATTTCTAAAGTTTGGATGTATATATCAGTTCTAACTGGGAGTCTTCTTTATCGGTGTTTTTGGATGCTTAAAGTCTGTAAATACAGTAATAATGGAATCTTAGAAAATTTAAGAGTTTGAAGTACTGTAATTGAAAATATTTTATGTGTAATGGATAATTGTTATGTTTTGGCTAGATTTTTCTATAATATTTGCTTATACTTGAGGCTGAATTTACATTTCAGTTGTGAACTATAGAGCAGAATTAAAAGCAGTATTTAGACAATAGATTTCCTACTTGTTATTATGGTTTTTACTGTTAAAGACACTCTAAGATTGTTGATGGTAAAAGTCTTTTATAATGTATATGATAGAAAATGGGATAGCTATACAGAATTACATTAGTCAATTTTCGTACCCTATCTTTTACAAATATTTGATTTGTAATATAATGCTCTGTGTACAGTAAAATACTGTACTTATAATTAGTATTCTCGAAGCAGGAGCATTTCTGAGTAACATAATTCTTGTCTTCATTGTGTACTGTATTTCTTGTTTGTACTAGTGTTTAAATTGATGTGGTTTCAATTTCAGATTCTTGAGCATGCATTAGAGAAATGTATATTTAGTATGATAAAATCTTAGCATTATGTAATAGAAAATGTGTAAATGTTTAAGCTGAGTTAGTAACAAAAGTTACTGTAAATTTGTGTTGAATGAGTCTAAAAATTGCAACCGAGTTGCAAAAATGCAATCGAGAAGCCATTATGAGAGAAATTGCAATTAGCATTTTTTCACTTTTTGTATTGCATTTGCATGTTTCTTATGTGTGTGTGTGTAGTTTGTTTTTGAATGAGTGACACTGTCTCGTTTGATGATGCCTTGGTGTGCATGATGTTTGCCAACTTACAAAAGGAATGGTAAACTGAATATATATTATTATTATTTTATTATATTTTTTCCTGAGAAGATATGCTTCTTTATATCTTCTAGTGTTTAGGGGTACAGAATTCTGTAATGGTGTTGAATACTAAAACATTATTGAATACATTTGATTAATGATCTCGAGTTTTTGTAGCATTTGACCCTCTCAGATCATGGGTAAATATATTTAATATAGTTGCAGTTCTTGATAACCCAATTGTGAACCAGTGTTAAGTAAAAATAGGAAATTTTTTATTAGTTTTGCAGAATTTTCTATCATGCTAACGTTATCATTAAACTGTCTAATGTTTTTCAGAATGATGTACAATATGATCTTTTACAATGTTTTTTCTAGCATTTAAACTACATTTTTTTCTGATAACACTGTATCTTACTTTACTAAATCTAATTTAGAATATGTGTGAAAAAGCAAACATCTAGTGTATATAACTGCTTAAATTTACCATGTTAGTACCTAATATATATTCGAGTATTTTACAGTTTAAATTAACAGAAGAAATATGAGGTACTCTATTTCCTAGAAATTGGGAGTTGCAACTCTATAAAGACAAATTTGAATGTTGTTCTCATTTTGATATATATCATGCATTGGACATTTCCATATGTAGCAGTTATACTGATTACTTGATGACAGTTCAGGTTCAGTATTATTTTGAATTAAAAAAGAAAAAGTGTGGGCATGTTTATTTTTTATGATATTGTGATTAAAGAAACAATAAGAATGATTTCAACAAGTGACTATTTTTGTATTGGTAGTTGTTTTTGTCTTAAAAACCTTCCCATTGCATGATTACTTACACGAACACACATCAAGTTTGAAAAAAGAAATTATATATATATATATATATATATATATATATATATATATATATATATATATATATATATATATATATATATATATATATATATATATATATAATAATAATAATTTTTTGTGCAGTACTTGTTTTTATTATCTATGGTGTTCAGATGTAAGAATTATAACAATTGTTTGATGAGTGCAGTACTATAGTCCTCAAAACAATATTGATAATGGTTATTTATCTTTTTAAATGGTAGTTATAACCTTATCGTTAAATATTATTATTCATGTCATCATCTGGATTAGCAAGCAGAATGTTTACAGCTATAACAAATAGTTGAAAAGCACCTCTTCTTTGGCAGACAGATTTAGGAAGATATAAACTCATTAAACTCTCTTCCATCACACTGGGCAAGTGTAGAGAGTATAATACACTTTTTACCAGTAAATGCATGTAGTGAGAGACAACACTTTTCCCCATAGATTGAATTTTGTAATTTATTTGACAACTCAGGCAATATTCACAGGATCGGGGGAAATAAAATTACTTGTTGTAGGAAATAATTTGTAGGAATAGGGAGCATGGATGTCATTTCCTCCTTCCCTGATTATTTTTTTCATTCTCCAACCTCCCAAGCATATAAGAGAAAGGTTAGAGCTGGAAGGTTATGATGATATATATATATATATATATATATATATATATATATATACTACTAAGCCCATAACACTATATCATCATAACCTTCCAGCTCTAACCTTTCTCTTATATATATATATATATATATATATATATATATATATATATATATATATATATATATATATATATATATATATATATATATATATATATATATATATATATATATATATAAACTAGATGTTTGCTTCTTCCCACATATTCAAAATTATATATATATATATATATATATATATATATATATATATATATATATATATATATATATATATATATATATATATATATATATATATATATATATATATATATATATATATATATATATATATATATATATATATATATATATATATATATAAGCCACTGGGAAAATGAAGATAAAATAGGCAAACAGCTATTATCATGAATTGTATGTTTATATTCTCAGGGTAATCAATAAATCATTATTGAATGTAGATTAGCCAGAGGTCTGCTACTGTAAGGAAAATAAAATGACAGGAAACAGTCACATCACCAACATAATGGCTATTTTTACACCTCTGCTCAAACTTTTACTTCTTTCTAAGTTCTTGGTACTGTTCACTGACATTTGTCCATCTGTACTCTGTGCAGTTTAGTGTCAGTTCATTCAGTGTCTTTTACCCTTTTCACCTTCTTGGAAGTGGATGACATGCCAGTTCGACCTTAGCCTTTCTTCTCTATCCTATTGAACTTACTTATGTCTACCCTGTAAACTTGTCCTCTACATATTTTATATTCATGGTGTTCTTTTTGTCCAAACAAGAATTGGAATTTCTTGTTTCATTCCATCCGATATTTATATTTTAACTCATCTTTCAAACACATTTCTCATTCTTTGAGAGTTTTGATACTGACAAATACTTCTAAGGTACATAATTCCAAGTATACAAGTAGCCTTCATCTCGCCTACATTTTGTATCCGACCTACACCATTGGAACATCCTGCCATTTGCATCATTAGATCTATGAGTATCAAGGCAAAAAGCGAAATTCTTTAGGGGTTTCATGGCTGTTGTTGTTGCCTATAACACAGGGAATTAGAGGACAGTATTCTTTCTTCCTGTTACCTGGAATAATAATAATGATAATGATAATAATAAGTATAAAAATAATAATAGCCCTAAAGAAATTCTCTTGAGCTGAATTTTTGAAGACTTTCCTATTTTTTGGGAATGATTTGCAATATTTCTTTGTCTCCTTTACACTCTTTCAGTTATATATTTAATTATTATCCAGAGAGGGTTTTATTATTGTAGCTATGGATTCTCACAGACATGCATTTAGAATTTTATGTAATCATTCATTTGAATGTCTGTTTCCTGACTTTTATGAATGTAGGACCTGTATACTATTGACTCTAATGTTATCTTCCTTTTTTAATAGAACTAGTATTATTCTTGTTTGCACAAAAGTAGATACCATATTTTCTTTTTCTCATGTGTATTATTCAAGTTTGTCTAAATTATTTTAGGTGTATCCAGCGGATCAACCAATGGTGTTCAACCCTCAAAACCCAAATGCACCGCCCATCTATCCTTGTGGAATTTGCCACAAAGAAGTTCATGATAATGATCAAGCCATCCTTTGTGAGTCTGGATGCAATTTTTGGTTCCACAGGTAAGTTCTCTTCTCTAAATATTATTTGGCAGTCATATGGTGCATAGATTATCTATTACGTAAATTGTGACAGGTTGGTCAAAAACAGAACTAATAAAATGAAGCAGTATGCCTTCTCTCTTCACCATCAAGTGTCACCAATTATATCAGTAGTTTTGCTAAAAAAAAGTCACATGTTTTAGTAGGGAAGAATTACCAGCACCCTTTCCCTTATCCCTTTTAGTCACCTAAATCTTGTGTGTGGCAGGAGTCTTTAGGATGCAGCTAAAACGTATATCCTTGGTGGTGAGGAAGAAAAAGTTCCTTTATCTTTATTATCTGCAAAAGGAAAACATATGGGAGCAGAGGACTGGTCTTTAATCCTTACTTTCTTTTTTTTTTTTTTTTTTTCAATACAACAATTGATAGTGGGGGGTAAATATGGTGTTTGTTATAACGTTAATCTTAAGTTAAGAGGAACAATAAAAGTAGTGTATCTCTCTCTCTCTCTCTCTCTCTCTCTTTTTTTTTTTTTTTAAAGGGGTCAAACTGGCTATACAGTAGTTCCTTTTTTCGTTTTGCATAGTATCACACTTCTTAAAAGATAATTTACATAATTAATTTGCGAGATCACAATTCATGGGTTTTAAATACTAAGTGTCATCGTTGTCTGTTATTAATTGGGACTATGAAAGCTAATAATGAAGCGATGAACAACGAAACAATTTCTCCCATTTCAAATAATGTAAATAGAGTGTAATAGGGACCAGCCATCCTACATCTGTATTATTTCGATTACAAACCACTGTAAAATTAGAAGTTATTCATAAACATATGTCAATATATATCAGAAATAGCAATAAAGGAAAAGAAAATGAATATGAAATGAAATACATGTAATAATACTGTTTAATTAAAGGAAGCACAGTACAATACATGTACCTTACAACAGCAGTGCTTTGACATACTTAGGCAGCAGACGATGGTTGGGGGAGATGGGCTAGCTAAGCGCTGGAAAAGAATTGAAGAGAGGAGGAGGTCGATTGGGCAAAGAAGCTTGATGGTGTGAAGGTATCATCAAGCCATGGTCTCTTAAAGAGCTTTCTCCTCTATAATTGCTAAGGTCGTAGGAGTGTTGCAGCTTTTTAGATATGCAATCCAAGCCATCAGTAGTGCCTCCAATTTCAGCATCCAATCACTCTGAGCAAGAGTTATGTGAATTTCAGAATGCTGTGGCAGCAGTTGAGCTACTTTTCCAGAGCTTCAGCGTTTTTAATAATGCTACGAACAGTTGAGGAGGGAACACACACAGAGTGGGTGATATCAACCGCGTGCTCTTTGTTTTAACTTCACTGAATTATGTCCATCTTCTCAAGTGTTAACACAACATGTTTACAAATATAACTAACTACCTTTATCTACCTTATATTATTCAAAATACACCTAAAATAAGGCAAACTGCATATAATTGACAGAGAATACTGTACAGCTAACTGATATAGACAATAGAAAAACAACAGTGAATTTGTCCAGACGAATCTGGGATAGTCATATCCGTGGCATCATTCGCTATTAGCACCATTTATTGCTGAAACAGCAGGGAAATTTTTGTCTTTGTCCTCAATATTTTTTGACGCTTAAAGAGTAAAATGACGTACAACAGGGACCCCCTGTACATGATATTATAGCCAAAAAAATATACATCTTAACATAAAAAGAACTAAGCATGCAGTTTCTATGCCTGGCTCTGATTTTGGAAGATGGGCTGCTTTTCCACTTCTTCTGTTTAGTCTCTTTGGAAAGGCTGGCAATAGAACAGGTGAAGATTATATACAGGATGGCAGCTCCATAGACGAATTGTCTTGTGAGGACTTTTTTTTGTGCAAGTGGTCTGTAAGTGTAATGGCTTTACAGCCTATGCTTATTTTTAGGGCTTTGTTTGGCATAGTTTGTTGGGAGCCTATGACTAAGCAAGTCTTGCATTTAAGTCTGTTAGCTTGTGTAATGAGGATTGACGATACTGTATATGAGGATGGTGGAGAGAGGGAAAATTTTTATTTTTAATATCTTTGCCAGCATATCAACATGGTATAGTTAATTTTTTTTTTTTTTACTTCCAGAGTTTGCACCGGACTAACCGAAGGGGCCTATCATTTACTAACAGGGGAGGTCTATGCTGAGTGGGTGTGTGATAAGTGCCTCAACTCTAAAAATATACCTTTAGTAAAATTCAAGCCATGAGGGCGTGCAATGGATATGTAAAAGGATCAGCAAGATTGAGCAAATCTTTCCCATTTTCCTCTTCTCACGTAATGGCTACGTAGTAGTGCTCTGTCTGTATTGCAGTTGTCAGTCTTAGAAATCGTCATCAATAGTACTGATGATGGATTATGATATCAGAACTTCTTTTTTGTAAATGGAAGACTTTATGTCAGTGTTTGCCCTAAGTACTTCCTGTTATTCAGGTAGAATGCTATGAACTGTTGAATTATATGTTACAATAATTATCTGCAGTTTTTTGCAAAGTTGTACATAGTGTTAGTGCTGTAGTGGAAAGTAAATCCCCATTACAGACCATCGTCATTAACATATGCGGTTCAAATTCTTGGTCTTCCATATCTTTTCTATTCTGCTCGTCTTTGCTGATCTTTTTGCATATTCCATGTTTTGATTTGACATATTTTAGTTATTAATTAGGTGTAATGATCAAATGGATGATTATATGCCATTTTTGAGCATTTTCAGATAAATTGTGTAAGATATTTATTAATGTGAAAATAAGTCCCATTTAAGTTTCGTTGCTGTGCAGTTTAGGAAAATATTGAAAACTTGTATAAGTTATGAATTTAAAACATGGATTTTAGCAATGAAGCACAATATGCTAAAAATCAACCATGTTATCAAAGTGATGCAATGAAGAAAATGAATGTTCAGATCAGAGGTTCTGACAAAATGATTTTTATGTTATGTCTAAAGTCACTGAAATGATTTTCATAGTATACTGAAAAATACTGTAGTCTATGGAAACGTGGTTTGTCTACCAGGAGAAATAAGTGCAATAAATATTATCTTTTAATGTGTAAAGGATACTCTCACTTCTCCAGTTATTGCTTTGTTCACTCTTCGGTATTGAGAATGCCTTATTCATTTAATCTAAGATTACGTTTTATACCTTAGAGATTTAAAATGAGGTGTCCTCAGTGTAGGATATCTCTTATAAATGTCCATTTATATGAAAGGCTATGCTTTAGGTGTTTTTATTTATTTTTTTTATATTGATGCTTAGGGTTTAACATTTCTCTAAATAAAAATAGTGCAGTTTTTATCCAAATTTTGCAATATCTAAATCAGTTTACGAATGATTCCTTGGTAAGTGAAATGAAACTTATTGAATGACAAACATATTGCTATTCTTTTGATATTGTTTTTGTATAGTCCCATGTTTGTGTTCCTAAGTGTAAGATTTTATCCATGTGCATGATGTTCACATTTTAATTACTGTTTTCATTACTGTGGATGAGATAAACCTCTTGGTTAAACATGAATGTCTTATGTGTTTAATCTCGGCATTTTTTAAGATTGTATAAAATGACTTTTTAGTGTATATTATATGCAATTTTTTAAAGTTTAATTCATATGTTAGATATATATGTATTAATAGATGAACTTATCAATATTTTTTACATCCATTTTAGGGGAACCATTAGCGTTTGAATTTTCTTCTTTTCCATAATGTATTTATGTTAAAATTAGCTGTTTGACGTGATATAAGCCAGTGATAACATCAGCAGTAGCTTATTAATTTCCAGATATATGTATTTTCACTAACAGACTTCATGTTAAAAGCTTATTAACTATTAGAATTGGATACCCAGCAATAAGAACGTAGAATTCTTGCATTCTTATACACGCACAGCATTAGAAAGGGAAATACTCGTTTCTCTTATCAGTGCATTGTTCTCTATTGACAATAGTTATTGTTATCATTGCACAAAGTCTGACATACTTGGACTCTCTGCCTATGCAGGTACATAATGCAACTTTGTTTACAACTGTACTTGTTTGTCTATAGGTCTCTATTGTAAGGAATTCTTTAATATTGACATGAACATGAGCTCTTAACTGTTGTACCTCCATGAGGAAGTTTCATTTTAATGTGTATATGGTACTTACATGTGCAGGTAAGGATAAAAGTTTCACGTTTTTCTCCCCCTTCACCTTTGGTTATCATGACATTAATTCAAAGAAGGCACTTTATATTACTCTAAGGTTTATCTTTTTAGATGATTGTATAAAAAGAGCTGTACGGAATTACAGTGCTTAATTTGAGTACATATTACAATAATAAAGATAAAGTTAAATTTTTATTCCCTGTGTAATCTTGGAATATCTCCTCTTGTGGAATTCAAAGCAAGTGTTTCACTTATGGTTGAACTAATTAGTCCTTTTTGATAGAGAGATGATGTTAGTGTAATTATATATTTAAATATTTTAATGCGTAATGCACAAAATTTTTTACGTTTTTAAGTTATATTTCCAGTAGCAGGAACCATAATATACTTGAAATTGGCATAGCTAATTGTACAGCAAGGGTCTTGATCTCAATCCCCCATTTTTCAAACCATTGGGACTTAATGACCTTACATGAATTGAGCAACATTGTGAAAAATTCCCTTGAAGAAAATCCATACACGTAAGGTTCAGAATTTATATCGTTTTAGCAAAATAAAATGATTAAGATGTAAAAAGTTTCAATTTATAACATATTTTTGCCATTTAAATGTGAAACCTAAGTGGTTAATAGTTATACACCTTCTTACGCTGATATCAGTGGTAGAATTGTATACACTATGCGTTTTTACAGTATTGTTCTTAATTGTGGCATTTTCTGTACAAATTTTATTCATATAATTAACATTAACCAGGGAAGGAGTGATTATTTTTAATTCCTTTTATTACTGAGTGTTGCTTTACTAACAATAAAATGGTTTAAGAAATCTCATAGATATATGCGGTACTTTATTTAGGTAATGTATTTTTAAGTTTTGTATTGTGTCTTGTTAAATCTGAATGACATTTTAGGTTCAAAGGCAGTTCTTGGAATTAGTCTTTTATAATAAACTAAAGTAATTTAGAGTCTGGGATTATGATTTTTTTGTTTGTCTTGTCATTTTTGGTATGTCAGATCCTAAATTTTATAGAAACTGTTTTAAATATGTATTTCTTTCAGTAGTTTGCAGAAGTATTCTTTTAAAATGTATAAATATTTTTGCTTTCCTGCCTCTGAGATAGAAGTCTTTCTATGCATTGTATAATGCCGAATATTGACAGTTTTACTTATGCTATTTTTAGTGCATAGTTGCTTGACAACTATAAACCCCATTACAAAGTACAAATAATCTACTCTATTTAGCTACCATAATGGTAAAAGGTTTTGGTTTGTTGCATTATTATTACATAGTGATTCATATATGGGTAGGATTTGATACGGTATATTCTTTTTTTTTTTTTTTGCAATTGTATATACAAGACTAATTATTAGTTCCTTTGAACTTTATACAATAATTTATGTGTTCCATACTCTATATTTTTCAAAATATCAAGTAATTTACTTGTTCCACCTTCGACTCAGTGAATAGATAGTGCCATCAATTACAGCTATTTTTAAAGATACTTCATATTAAAAGTTTTGCTAGTCTACTAATAGCTTGGTACATGAGTATGAATTTATGAAATTCAGTGGACAAGAGATATGCATCATTGGATGTTCTGGACAGTTTTTAATTGGCTTATTAATCTAGCTTTCATTGAACAGTATTATTATAATATATGATGTTAAATTATGTTTCATGTAGAAGCTTGGTTTTGACCATGTGAACTAATTTTTTTTTAATACTTTCAGGCATATGTAGCCATATTACGTTTGTGTCGTATTATTTTCCACTTTTTTCTATATAATTTTGTATATAGCATTGTTACTGCAGTTCATATATTTTTAGATTATGTAATTTAGGCTATGAGACAACACCTTTTCTGTGGAAATTACGAAGAAAATTAAGTATTTGTGTTATGACTAAAATTTGAGCTCATGTCATTCATGTTGAAAATTTAAGGTCACCATGAATTTAAAGGTCAGTAGCTAGTGTAATCCCTGTATGAAAGAACTCCTCGTGGTTGTAGTACTCAGAATAACTGTACAAGTGAATCATCCTTACTGGTTGACTAAGCCTATGCAAATGTTATAAGTAATTATGAGATAATGGTCTTCTATTCTTCAGGAATTTATTGTTAAATAAACTGCTGAATAACACAGCCTCGTTAAATTTATGAAGTGTGAAAAGCAAGAATTGATTAGAGACATTCAGAAGGTCTTATGGTTTGAATGACAATAATTGTTCATACCTGAAACACATAACTGAGTAGAATTGATTGTAGGAAATAATCATATAATGTAGTTGTACTGCTGAAATTCAAATTGATAGATAATTGTATTTACAGACTAATCAGTGTTAAAAATAAATTATGTTGCATGCTAAAAAATATCTTCTTTTCGTACTGGTAATGTCTTGGGCAGAGTGATTAATTCTTTTTTTGTACCAAATGTAAATAGAGTTTTTGATCAATAAATATTTAAAATAATAATTTTGCCTTTCAAATTGCTCTACAGGAATAGTATTTGATAACCTTTCTTTAATATAGAAAGTTGGTACAAACTGCTCCACATATAACTATTGTATTTACACAGGTTAACATTTTACTAATACTGTACAGATACTTTCCTACTTACGAATGAGTTAGCGTCCAGAAGTCCATTCGTAAGTAGAATTGTTTGTAAGCTATGTTTAAGTAAAAAAAAAAAAAGTACTGCTCACTACATGCATATGCAGTACTATACAGTACTTAAAGACACTTTACTACATAAAGCATAAAGTATAAATTATTAATTTTTTATAATACAGTATTAATAATTTAATACATGGGTAGATAATAAGCAGATTTTTTTTTGTATCTGCGAATGATCATAACTCACTTTCCACAAGTAGGGAAGCGTCTGTATATATAAGTCAATGTTTTTCCAAGCTCGATAGGTAACTTCCTTTGTATATATACAGTAATCCCTCGTTTATCGCGAGTGTTAAGTTCTGGGACCACTCGCGATAGGTGAAAATCCGCGAAGTAGCAGCACCATATTTATTACAGGTATTTTACATTTATTTTTACTTTTAGGTTCACTACCAGAAGCCTTAGAAGATGAAGGACGCTTGGGTGGCATTGCAGGGGTTGAAATAAAGCAAAAGTTTCACAAAAAACACAAACACAATGTATTCAGAGGCACAACACGAAACGTGCACATGTGAGTAACTGAATGGGTGAGGCGAGACAATGGAAGATACTGGAAGAATCAAGCTTCAATCAAAAAGCCAATCAGACCCCAGGATACTGAACACAATTCTGTGATTCGTCGTCTCCCACCCATCAGCCAATAGCATCCCGTGTACTATCTCACGTAGGTGCGACCCTTTGCGTTTTCCAAGACGCCGATACCGGTATCGTAATTTATATGTGGTATACTGTAAGTTACATGTTTAAATTTATGTTTTTTACTATTTTTTACTGTTATTATTCTTAGGCTAGGAAATACTTTATTTATCAATAAAATAATGAAAATACTGGAAATTTTAATATTTCCACATATTGTGGATTCCCGCGATATACCAGAAAACCTGTGATATAAAATACATATGCTCACCATAAAAACCCGCAATGCACTGAATTCGCGGAAGGTGAATCGCGATATAGCGAGGGATTACTGTATAGGTATTGCTTGCAGTTTGTAATGCTATTATTTGCAAAAATGGAAACTAATAGTGGCACATAAAAGGAGAATTATAATTTTAACAGGGAATCAATAAATCAAATGAACTTGGCAGCAGAAGCCGATCAGCCAGCACAGTACCTGAATCTTCAAAGTATTTTGCATCATGGAAGTGTCTAGAGTGTGGGAATGCTAGTTGTTACAGTGTTATATCTTAGTGACTAGACATGCAAGGTATACAAAGGTATTGTTTCTGCTTCATTTTAGATATCCAGTGCTGAACATTGCACTCCGTTATCACGTTACACTGTTAGTTCAAATTCTAGATTACAGGAGTGTAAAGAGAAGCAATACAGCTTACATTTATGAAAAGAATCCTTTTTTTTGGCAACAAAATTGCTTCTTCTCATGACATAGTTACTGCACTTACCGAATCCAGGAGTTTTGTTTTGACTGTTAGAATCTCCTCCCTTTCCCCTTTTAAACGTTTTTATGGAAGCTTCTAGCACGAAATCCTTACTTGATAGCCTTGGTGGAAATTAGTTATGCTATAAGAGTCCTCAGAGGGGAAGTAGCAAGGTTGGAATGCAAATATTAGAAGGTAGTGTATTAGTACAATCTATGACAAAATAAAATTTTTTACCGAAGTTTTTAACCAAGATATTGCATCTTTTCCAAAAAATTTTAGGACTACGAACCCCAGGCAGAGCATTCTGAAATGTTCTCTTTGTTTTTACAGATTCACTCCAGTACTACCTTTTCCCGGTCTTATTTCGTTCAGAAACAGATTTTAAAGATGAAAGCTTCATTAGCAGTGAATCAGGACTTCAAATATACAGTCCATGGATGACTTGCATGAAGGAGATCCCAGATTCAAATATCTATGGCTGTTTCTACTTCAGATGGTTTCACCTACGGGCCCACCATGGCCCGTCCACTCTCCTGGGTGGATATTTATAACGAATGAACGAATATTATAAAACAAGATTTTTTTTTTATCATAGTGCTTACTTCATGCTCTAAAAATGATTTGGTAAACAAAATTTTGTAATATTCATTCAAGAGTCTAATGCAATAAACTAGAAGTCAAGAATTTAAGTATTGTAGAGACAAAAGAGTGTATACTGATAGTCAATTTTAGGTTCAAGTAAATAAAGAGAAGTGTGAATAGAGTAATAACATTTCTCTCCCTGACCATTACATAACTGTATAAACCAAACCTAATCAAACTTAGGTTGTGTAAGCTAGTTAAATTGTTATCATTCCATACTAGGATAAATTTGGGTGTTTATATCAGTAGCATAGCTCACTTGAGAACTGGTGGTGTCGGTCTCGTCTCTAGAGTATATAGCATCACCTCTTTGGTTTTGCTGAGTTTTAATAATCAACCATAAATTTATTTGTGTGATTAATACCAGAGTAACTGTTTTTCAGTTATGGGTGACTTTTTTTTTCTTCAAGGAATTACTATTAGATTAGGGATAAATAAGTGTAAGGGCAGGGTGCATAAAACAAATCCTAACCTTTCCTTGTAATTCACCACCAGAGATATTTCTTATAGCCACTTATATGTGCATCATGGAAAGATATGTGAGCCCACGTAGTCTATTTTACTTATGCTCACTTAAAACAGTTATTAAGAAACAGACATATAATTGTGATGCACTAAAATTCTGCTGAAAGACTGCTGAAAAAGGTGATGAATGCGAGAGTTGATGGGAGAAATGCTAGAGGGAGGCCTAGGTTTGGGTGGATGGATGGAGAAAGGGGAGCCCTGAATGATAGGAGGATGGATGTGAGGGAAGCAAGAAAGTGTGCTAGGAATAGGAATGAGTGGCGAGCGATTGTGACGCAGCTCTGATGGGCATCTGCTGTTACCAAGGTGGCTGCATCTTACAGAGGTAGCCCTGTGGTAGGGGCAGTAGGAGGAGTTGGCAGTTGTGAAGCGACACAGGTTGTGGAAGAGCCGGGAGGATGGGCTGTGGCACTCCAGCAGTGCCATCTGAACGGTCGCTAGCTCCCTCGTCATTGCCCATAGAGCAAAGTAATCCCCTTATTGTTTTCTTTCTTTGATGTCGGCTACCCTCCAATTAAAGGAGGAAACAGCCAAGGTAGATAGAATAGACTAAAATTCCTACAAACAAATGAAGCATAAATGCTTGGTAAATCTCGCGCTATAATTACTATATTTTTATTTATAGATAAGCATCATTTTTGAGAGGTTCTTCTTCTTCTTCATCTACATCTTTTTCCCACTTTTATGTGGGGTCGATGTTTCTGGCCAGTACAGATCTTTCTCTTTTTCCCACTTTTATGTGGGCTCGAGTTATCTGTACTGGCCATATTTTGGTTTTGGCAAAATTTTTATGGCCGGATGCCCTTCCTGCCGCCAACCCTCCCCATTTACCCGGGCTTGGGACCGGCACCAAGTTGAGGCTGGCTTGCCCCCCTCAGTGGCTGGGTTTGTCGCATAGGGAACGCTAGGCCCCGAGAAAATCTCGGTTGCCCGCCGCCTGCCCGCCAGGAGCAGGAACGGCACACGCTCCGCGACCGGTACTGTTGTGGATAACATCTTACAAGTTCATCCCATCCTATTGCAGCTCTGCCCTTGGCGACACTGCCCGACAGGCTGCGTTCCCATTTCCATATGGGGTCGCATCAGACTCTCGACTGCTATCCATGGGTTTTGGCAAAAGGGTTTTACAGCCGGATGCCTTTCCTGACGCCAACCCTCCCCATTTTTCCGGGCTTGGGACCGGCACTGGGCTGCTATTTCTAGCAACCCAGAGAGGTTATTACACTTAATTGGCGTGTGTGGTGTTACAGATATCCACCAGTGAGAGTGGACGGGCCATGGTGGGCCCGTAGGTGAAATAATCTGAAACTGGAGTGAATGTAAAGATAAGAGAAAACATCAAAATGCTCCGCCCGGGGTTCGTAGTATCCTGCAAATTTTGTTGAGATGCTTAGGTTGAAAGGAAGAGGTAAGTCGTGATAGGATAGTGGTGAAGAAGGGAGTGGTGATGGCGCCGCTTGCACGCATTTAACCCCTGAGGGACCACCAGGATGGAAGGGTGAAAGGGGAGATAGGAGACGAAAACAAATTTATGAATATAACAAATGAAAAATAAATGGATGAACAAATTTTTTTTAATTTGGCATTTATATGAGACGTGATATGGAGGAACCCTGTATTGGATGGGAAGGTGAAATTTTGTCTTCCTAGCTCAGTATTACCTTGAACCACACCAACCCCGTTAATAAGAACAAATCGAAAAAAGCAACAGTATCACCAATATATACATCGTTGCTGCTATCCACATAATAACAAATTATTATTATGTCGTTGAACAAATTGAAATTATAGAAAAAGTAAGTAAATGCCTATAGCTGAGTGGTTCGAAGCGATAGGTCCCAAACGAGGTTTTTGGAGGTGGTTGGATGTACCCTGTACTCTGTGCTGGAGTCTGGACTGAATGGTTAGTTGTACGTGTACACTCGAGATGGTGAGTTGTGTAGCTGAAGTCTGCACCGTGTTTTATGAAAAAAAACAAACTTTTTTTTAATTAAAGTGTTGGAAGTTTTATGAAGTATTCTGAAACAGACCGTGTTACAAGTGACTTAAATGATTCTGTGTGGTGAGAGGTTCAGCCATTTATCAACACAACGCTTTTAAAATCCACGTGAAGGTTGGACTCTTTGGTATGTCTGTTGCTTTTATGTTATTTAGCAGAATTTTTTGGTAAAATGCTTACAAACCTTCAACGAGTGAAGTGAAAATACAACATATCGAAAACTATCATAAGCAATTAAAATTAAGCCTATTTTTTTCATCTTTACTAGTGGAATTATCCCGTAGCGAATTTTTTCCTGCCTGGGTTTGTGAAAGGAAACTTTTTTGTTTTTTTTTCCCCTCGAAGTGAGAATTAACATTTGTTAATTCATGCATTTGAAATTAATTTGTTTGGAAGTTAATGTGGTCGCAGAACGAGTAGTAATTATTTAAGCACCCCATTTATTAACCAGAGTTGGGGGTAATTATTAAATGCCATAAGTGTAATCATTACAACATCTATTCAAGAGTCAATCTCATATTATTTATATAATTAATTTACAGCATGAAGCTTGTTACGCTTTGCGAATCTGTGAAAACGAGGTTATGAAGACATTTTTCTAGTTATTTGCATTTCTTTTTCTTTTTCACGACAGTAAATCTATTCTTAAAGTTCCTTATGTGTGGGTCACTCCCCAAACAGATATTCCTATTATAAGAATATTCTTACCTACTTCAAGGTCCTGTTAGGGTAGGTTAATCTGTAATTACTTTTAGATAGTGTGAATGGGTCCAAGCAAACAGGAACACGTGATCGATTTTGGAATATTATTTGGTACGATACTGTATTTATATATTCATATTTTTCACGAACATTTGTTAATTATGAGTACCCTGTATTATCTTTTAAATTAAATATTATTGTTCTTATTTTTTTTTTTTTATGAAGTTAGGAGCCTTGAACGTACTGGTATATTTGAAGCAAATTTTCAGTATAATCTCCAAGACCTCATTTGTGTGATGGAAGAATTTCACAGGAAATGGTAATCTAGTGACAGATAATATAGAAACTGGAGATAAAGTCCATTTTCCCGTCATGTTCCTAGATGAGTACTGCATTAAAAATATACTCTACAGATTTACTAGATATAGAACATTAATTACTCATAAGAATCTGCAGTACTATTAGAACCTCGCATATTTCGGTATTGGATCAATTTTTCATGTAGTAGATGGGCCCATGTCTTCAGCTGCCCGTTTTGATACTACAGATGAAAGTCTCTTGGACTTTTAATAGGACTGTTTAGGACAGTTCATTGTTGTCTTCCTTCAGTTACGATTCATTTTCTATGCCTGCAGCATCACCGAATATTCTTGGATATTCGTTACACATCTCTTGTCATCCCTTCACAAGTCACAGCAGTCTCCATCTCTGTTTGTACTTTGTTTTCTTCGTGCGTAGGCCCGATGAGAGCAGTTTTTTCCATCTTCGTGTCACACATAAAATAGAAGGAAGGCTTAGTACGGTTGTAACTAATAGGTCAGGTAGTTCGTATGCTCGCCATCGTCTTCCAAACCACATTATTATTATTATTATTATTATTATTATTATTATTATTATTATTATCATCATCATCATCATCATCATTATTGTTGTTGTTGTTGTTGTATTTGTTGTGGTTATGGCCAACGTAGCCGAGTGATAACGCTTACGACTTTGATTCGTCAAGTTGTGGGTTCGCGCCCCGCCACGTCTGAGGTTAAATGGGCATTCACTCACGGTAACGGTCGCACATGCTAAAATTAAAGCCCTTCGTATGAAGTCAACTTCTTAGCCCTAAAAAAAAGGGAATTTGACGTAAAACTGGGCGTATTATTATTATTATTATTATTATTATTATTATTATTATTATTATTATTATTATAAATATCGGCTCATTTAATGCAGCCTTTATTATTTTATGTCATTAAGTAGCCTATGTATAATACAAAATAAGGACTTTAATATTCCAAATGAAAATTCAGGTGCAGCTTGGGAGAATGATGAAAGTTTTATATTATAGTGGCAGGTTGAAAAACATACCTTTTGCAATGTCAGGTTGTCTCCTACGCTAGCGTGGATACAGTAAATTTTTATATATTACTCTGTACTTGAGCAATTATTTTGGCTTACATAAAAAAATAATTAAGGTTAATGAATATTATTTTGTCAAATATTATGTTTGTCATGAACGGTGTACTGCAGTCGTGAATTACCGAACTATCTTCTGTAATCGTTTGACACAACAGCTTTTACCCGTAAGCTATTTTAGTCTCATCTGACTTCATCTGGTTTGTATTAGTTCGATATTATATGAATGTATGTATATTATTATTATTATTATTATTATTATTATTATTATTATTATTATTATTTTTCTTACCTAATTGTGCCCATAGGAAGGAGCCTTATGCTCGTAACTCCCCGTCTCCTAGTTGTATTAATTTTTAATCACTAATCTTATATATCTGTTGTTTGCCATTTTAAGTTAATTAATCCCCAGCATGGTGGGAATAATGCAACATGGAGGGAATAGGTAAAACGTACTTGATGAAGGAATTTCATAATTATATTATTTAGTGGTTCAAAAGAATTTTAATTCTACACCATTTGGAACACTAGATGTATGGCGTCATTAATATAGTTTTGATATACATTTATCAGCTGAAGTGCTTGGAGTATTAGAACGCGTCGGACGTGAAAGTACTTGAAAGTACTTGAAGACATTATCAAAGTACTTTGGGAATTTTATCTAAGACTCAGCTTTTTCTTCCATTTAAATTTGTACCCTATACAATATTCTCTCTCTCTCTCTCTCTCTCTCTCTCTCTCTCTCTCTCTCTCTCTCTCTCTCTCTCTCTCTCTCTCTCTCTCTCTCTCTCTATTGATAACTATTCAGTAATGGTATGATAGGTACAGTAATGTTAAGGAATATAACATACTGACTAAGAGGTTATTACCGTCGCATACGCTTCAATTGAACACATGGCGTGAAACTTGCATAAATAATTCACTTAAGACCGTCGCGTACGCTTCAATTGAACACATGGCGTGAAACTTGCATAAATAATTCAATATTAAACTCCGGTTTGAAAACGAGAAAGCTCAACAGAATTATGTCAAGGAGTTACCGTAAGAGCTCCAATCTCTGTTGTTGCCAGTCATTCAAGCGATGATGCACTTTACAATGAGATTTGTGGAGTGATGCAATAACAGAATTTGGAAATTGGTGCGAAATTGGGGTTGAGAATTAGATTTTTAACGGGATGTACCAAGTTTTGGTCGTAACAGTTAAGGAATTGATATTTTCTAAAGGGAAGTATTTGTAATTATGAAGATAATTATATTTACAGTATAAGTTTTCGTATAAAAAAAATCTTGTCACAAATACAAAGTATAAATCTTAGGCCTAGGGATTTATCATGCAAAAACTAAAAAAATAATGCGATTTGATTTTTAGGCCTAGTTATTTAAACGGGTGGGCCTAGGACGTAGGTATAGTATAGTAATACCTTAATATGGATTATTAAGACACTTGTGGTGATACCGTATCTTGTATATCAATTCTCATATTGTACGTTAGGTAACTGTATTTTCTATATATATATATATATATATATATAATATATATATATATATATATATATATATATATATATATATATATATATATATATATATATATATGAGAACGAAAAGTTTATTTGCATATGATTACATGTTTAGTATATCGCTCATTTATTTTTAGTAACAGCATATGCCGCAAACAGGAACAAAGCCTGTTATGTACAGTATATTCATCTGATTGTGATATGTATTGGTGGAATGTGAACACCTGTTCACGGACATTGTTACAGGCTAACTCGTATATCAGGAGAACAGCAACTGAAATATAACTACGTTTGTTCACTTATGGACTAATCTGGTCTCTCTTTTCAGATATGAAATAAGCCACTGAATATGGCGATTGACGTCTGACTACTTCATGCCATAATATTTCGTCCTGCGAAGAGGGAGCCAAATTTGAATCGACGCCAGGAATTAAATTTGTATAAAAAAAAACCAGGATGGCTAATCACGATTCTCATTCTCATCATGGAGCCCTTTTCACCCCTTCCTTGGACAGTCCACGAGGTAGTTATTATTATTATTATTATTTTTAGTAGTTGTAGTAGTAGTACTAATGTTCGCATTTTGGCTCTTAAGAAAATCACAAGTTATGAGATTTTCTTTCCCAGTGCTTAGAGAGGTTACTTTGCGTGCTTGAACCAGGAATAATCTTAGTTTTCATTTATTTTGTTCATACCATTCTGAATATTAAGGATTTTACGACATTTTACTATAAATCAGCTGGGAACATTAATTTTTTCACGTCGATTATATTTATCGTTATCAGAAAACGATAGATTGAGCTTCGCCGGGAGGGGGGAGTTGTATATTAAAGTTTTGAATATTAAAACCTTAAACACTTGCCCTATTAGATACAAGCACGACAAAATAGAATCTGAATTCCAGATCAAAACTTAGCACGAGGGTCTGCCCCTCTCTTTTTTTTTTTATCTCTTACTTTATTTAATTTTCGTGCTTTTCCCTCCAATTCCCTTATATCTTTAATCCCCTCCCTTTTTTCCCCTCCTATCCTATCCCATCCTAAAAGATACAAGCAAAATAAATTTGTTTTAGGAATACTAAACTATGTATCAAAAACACTTCAATATAAGTTGCTAATCAATCTCATTTGAAGCCTCCGTGACTCAGCCCATTAGGCTGTGGACTTCTGTTGTACAGGTTCATGGTTCGAATCCTTACAGTGTAATACGTCAAATTAATAAGTTTTAAAACCTTTACATTTAAAGCTTCATAGATGGACAGCGTAGGTAAAACTAAGATGGTTTAAGCATGTGTTTCCCGGGGATAAGGTGCATGTTGGGAAAATGCTATTGAGGATGGACGTGCCAGGCAGGAGGGGAGCGAGGAAGGCCAAAGAGGAGGTTTATGGATGTGGGAAGGGAGGACACGTGGGTGTGTGGCGTGATGGAGGAGCACGCAGGGGATAGAGCGATATGGAGACGAAAGATCCCCTGTTGCGACCCCAGACGGGAGAAGCCTAAATATTTGATTGTTTAATATAGAATGATTCTTTGTGGAATGTTATTAGTTCTAATTGATCCCGAGTTTCTGTTGGTTCTGGTGATGAAAACTGAGGGTGACTCACCCTGGTGAAGATGGATGGATTCGGTTTTACGTCACGAACTCCCTTTTGTACTAAGGGCTAGGACGGTTGCCTTCTTACGAAGGACTTGTTTTGGCAGATGTCATCGTTACCCTGAGAGTATGCCCTTACTAATCTCAGTCCGTGACGGGGCGCGAACCCTCGACCTGCCGCCTCAGAGTCGCAGACGCAGTTGAACTCTAAAAGTTTTGAAATTGGGAGCTACTCGTGAAGTCCACATACCGAATTGCTGTTTTAGGCCTACCTCAGTACCAAAGAATGTAGAATGATATATATATATATATATATATATATATATATATATATATATATATATATATATATATATATATATATATATATCACCTGGTTAGTTGATGTTAGGCCTAAATATCACTCTTTCCCAATGGTAAGTGTATGAGAATGAAGAGACCTGAAGTGCGTGTTCAAGTTGGACTATAACTGGCTGAAACTAGTAGCCTTGATTAACTAAATTAATGTTAACAATCCCGTTTATCGAATTAACACATCAAGTTCAGGCATATATATATATATATATATATATATATATATATATATATATATATATATATATATATATATATATATATATATATATATATATATATATATATATATATATATATATATATTACTGTTTTGGCTGTATGTTGAACACGCTCAGAATGTCAGCTTGGTTTGTTTAGATTTGGTGAATTCCTTTTATAGCTTGGTTTCCAAAGACTATGAGATGTTACGGAGTGTACTGAAATACCTTACAAAATTTCATAAACTTTCTCTGCTTCTTTATATGTAAGAATGAAATTAAGAGGATCACATTCTTCTCTCTCTCTCTCTCTCTCTCTCTCTCTCTCTCTCTCTCTCTCTCTCTCTCTCTCTCTCTCTCTCTCTCTCTCTCTCTCTCTCTAACATCAGTGCAAATTCAGTTTTGCATAATATTCCCTAATTTTTTCTTTTCACTGAAAGTAATTGTCGGATTCGTCTCAAAGAACACTGTAAATAAAGTATGGAATGTCGAATCTAGGTAAAAATATCGCAGGTAAAAAGGTCACATCAAAAAATCAGGGAAAATTCTAGCCAACCTAACCTAACATGTGACTTTTTGTCAATGACTTTATTACCGGCCACGGGCATGTTCCTTATGGCAGTATTTTACAGTTTCTGAAAACTCTATTTTCAGTTTTGTCACGTATTTGAAATTTAAACATTGTGCTTCTCACTTCTACGAATAAAAACGCCTATACTCGTACATTCAGCATCTAATCATTTTGACCAGATTTTTTTTTTTTTTTGTATATAGAGCCTTTACTTTCCAACATTTCCTACTTCAGTACTGTGTAGAATGGATAAACTTTACATGTTTTTCAAAAGGAGTTTTACAATATAGAATAATCTAGTGAGGTATGCCAAGTTCTGGCTCTTCATGCAGTGCTGAGCACTCCAGATTCCTTCTGCTCTTTTGCTAGACTCTGCTGACTGAATTAATTTACTTGCTTATGTCAGCTTGCCTGACTAATATGCATATATGCTCTTCAGTTAGCACATCTGTGGGTGCAATTAATGTATTTTAGTGTAAGAGTCAGCATGTATTAAATATTTAATTAGCTAAATTGCTAGGTGTCTCCTATTATAAAAATGGAGTTTAACACAGAAACATGTGCTTTCATTTTTATTATATTATTATAATTTCCAAATATTTTGCATCTTACCGTCGGGATTCGAACCTGAGTCCTGTAGAACAGAAGTCCACAGCTTAGTGTGCTGAGCCACAGAGGTTTCAAAAGAGAGTGATATAAAACTTCTACTGAAGTGTTTTTGATTACAGATGCTACTACCGCGCCTTTCTACTCTGATATATTTACTGCTCTCCCGAGCCGCCAGTTCCCCATCGCACATATAAATCTCATCTTCAGTATGGACCGAGTTTAATTAAGTGATACAACATTACAGTGCAATTGCACATTTAAATATTTCTAAGGACTTTACCTTCTGCTGTCGGGACTCGAACCAGGGACATTTAGAACAGGAGTCTATAGCTTATTGCTCCGAACCATAGAGGCACTAAGAGAAAGAAATTGAACTTTTTCTGAAGCTTGATATTTACTAAGGGCACTACTGCGCCTTTCTACCCTGGATTTTTTTTTACCTCTCTCCTGACAGTGCAGTGACCAACACATTTAATTTTTCTCCCCAGTATGGAAGCAGGTCAGAAGATAAGAGCATTACAATGCAATTCCGCATCTAAATATTTCCTCGGCGAATGGCCTTTGATTCCCTGCTGCTTGGATTATGCCAGATTTTTATACTTCTTTAAATATTTCCATATATTTTACCTCTAGAACCTGTAGGTGCATTACTGGGGTTTATTATTCCATCAATTATTTAACCTTGGGCCATACTGAGAGGAAGTTAAATGTGTGTGCTGGTCCCTGGTGGGTCGGGAGAGGTAAAAGTGTCAAGAGTAGCAAGGTGTATTGTTACCTGCTCAAAATCTGAGACTTTAGTTGAAGTTCCAGTTCTCTATCTTTTTGATATCTGTCTATCAGCGCAGTACTAAAGGTCCCATGTTCGAATCTCACTTGTAGGAGGTAAAATGTATGGAAATATTTAATGTATAATTGATTTGTTTATGTTCTATCAATTATTATTATTATTATTATTTTAATTATTATTATTTTAATTATTGTTAATTTTCTTTTCGTTATTCCCTAGAATCGTATGAAGTGGATCATAGGGGACATGTCAACGAGTTTATCAACGAAATCAACGAGAGAGGCGAAAACGAGGTGAGTTTTATATTTTAATAGGTATTTTGCCAGTTTGCATCACTATGTCACCTCTTGAGGTATATGTGGGTTCTGTCCTAATGAGGGGTTGGGCTCTCTAGTTTTCCTGTTACTCCCTTTCCCACGGGTATGAGGGGTTGGGGTTGGGATTCGTGACGAGGCTTCTCCATAGTCCTTGGTTTTGCGTCTGATCCACCGTTTACCTTCCCTAAGTCATAATCTTTAATCATGTAAAGATTAGCAAGCCCCATAACATTAAATAATTGTATATTGGTAGATAGTGTTACCATGGGTTAGGATAGGTTAATGCCTAACCTTACCTAACTTAACAATTTACTCTGTTATTTTGTTCTGGGGGTCCTTAAACCTTGACCCAGTCCTTTCTTATTCTACATTTTCTTTCCTTCTTTGGGGCGGGGAGCAAGCAGGGGATGGCCTAATTTACAGCCCAAGGCAGAAAATTAACCATGTGTTTGGTAGTAACGGTTAACTAACTGCTTGTTAAAGGAATGGTTATTCATGGAGAAAATAAGATAATTAGCAATTAACTCATTTTATACTAGCATGCTTATTTCCAAGGCTGCACTAGTTAATTACACTTAAATTTTTATTGTGAAGGATAGAACGCGAATGAAACGGAATAGACTGGCGGAGCTGGATCGTACCCTATTCGGACAAGCAGACTGCCTCAGCGTTTTCCTGCGTGTCATAAAACTAGACTAAATGAGGTGGAGCCAGGGGATCAACCCTGTGTACTTATTCCCCCCGAAGAGAAAATCCTATCCAGAACCTGGCTCTGAATGTGCGTGGTTTTGTAATAAATGAGTGTAAAAGGGAGGAGATTTTGCATTGTGTTTGTGAGAAGGAAGATGGACGTGTTGGCACTGAGTGAAACAATGGTGTGTTCTGTGCTTTGACTCGGCCACCTACTATACAATGGTGATTATGACCATTATGTATGGGCGGATTAAGTTCTTTTTTGAAAACCCAAATACGATAACTTCGTCCAGACCTTGTTTATAATACTTGTTTTAGTGTATTATTCTAAGAGAAACTGACGCGTTTAATACACGTTGGCCGGTTTATTTTTTGGAGCCTTTAAACTCATGTATTCATTTATGTGATAGTTGTTTTTTGTATCATAAAGGAACGGAATACGTATTAGTAAGTCATTAGGAGTATTTACCAAGTACTTCAGTCTTCTTTTGTGGACATTTGAAAAGAATTAGTACCAGATTTCCAATTTCCCGAATTACCGACT
>JAXCGZ010009615.1:5000-72500 GCA_037179515.1 Halocaridina rubra
AGTCCCGGTCGGGGTAAAATATGATTCATGTTTTCACATATGTAATGTGCTTATTTAATAATTTCATGGCCCGAATGAGATTGGGAATTGAATTAAATGCTAAAATGAAGCCACGAGTGAGGTTGGGGAATCTGTAATATGAACATAGTGGCATTCAGTTAGAATGCGCTCATTCCTAAGTATAGCAGATATAAGCTATATGGTTGGATTCCTTTTAACCTTCTGTGGTGTAGTGGTAGCGCCTTGACTTAGTAATCATAAGTCCTAGATTCGAGTCCCGGTCGGGGTAAAAAAAATGATTCATATATATATATATATATATATATATATATATATATATATATATATATATATATATATATATATATATATATATATAATATATATATATATATATATATATATATATATATATATATTAATAACACTGAACTGTTAAAATACAGTCTAAAAAACCCATGTTTTATTTAATGGGCCTTTCCTTCCATATATATATATATATATATATATATATATATATATATATATATATATATATATATATATATACATATACAGTGATCCCCCGCAGGATAGCGTTTCTTGGTTCGCGTTTCCACTGTACCAGGGTTTTTTGTTTTGGCAAATTATTATTTTATTTTTTGGGTATATGCAAAAATATTAAAATACTAAAAAAAAAAAAAAATTCTCTGTATTTCCATTTTTTTATTAAGAAAAACATTTCATTATCTAATTCATAAAAAAATTTATTTCCCAGCCTACGAATAATAAAACAGTAAAAAATAGTAAAAAACATTAATTTAGATATACAGTGTTCCCCCGGTTATTTGCGTTTCTTGGTACGCGTTCTCACTGTATCGCGATATTTTTTTTTTTTTTTTTTTTTGATAAATTATTATTTTATTTTATGGGTATATGCAAAAATATTAAAATATTAAAAAAAAAAATTCTCAGTATTTTAATTTTTTTATTGAAAAAAACATATTTCATTATCTAATTTATAAAAAAAATTTATTTCCCAGCCTGCGAATAATAAAACAGTAAAACATAGTAAAAAACAAATTTAGATAGATAGATAGCTACATACGTTTATTGACCACCTCTTTTGAAAAGTATAATCTTTACAAAAGGAATATTTGGTCCAAATTACAATGAATAAATACAATAGATTTTGTACTATCATCAAATAAGTAAATGAATTTTAAATTAATATACATTGTACTAATAACTGAATGATATATGTACGTACAGTATTACTCACAGTATTGCATCATGCGAAATAGTGTTCGATAGCGTACAATGTATTGGGGTCGCAGCTACGTGAGCTAGCATATATATTTATATTTCCAGTAGTTTCATGATTTTATTGATAAAAAAAAACGTATTTCTTAGCCTAAGAATAATAAAACAGCAAACTATAGTAAACAGTATTGCACCACGTAAGATATGATACCGGTATCAGTGTTTTGGAAAACGCAAAGGCTCTCACCTACGTGACCTAGTGAATATTAAAATTTTCATTATTTTATTGATAAAACAAGTATTTCCTAACCTAAGAATAATAAAACAGTAAAAAAAACATAAATTTAGATATACGTACATACAGTATAACTCACAGTATTGCATCATGCGATATATGTAGTGTCCGATAGCTACGTGAGCTAGCATATACATAAATTTAGATATACGTACGTACGTACAGTATTGCATCATGTGAAATAGTGTCCGATAGCTACGTGAGCTAGCATATATACAGTGTTGCCTCACTTATCGCGGTAGTTCGGTTTCGGGACCCGGCGCGAACCAGGAAATCCGCGAAGTAGGATCCGCCTTTATGTACATAGATATTTTAATATATTTTTACGTTTACACTGTATAAACCCTCCCTGCACTGTTAAAAAAACACCCTTTACATTATAAATAACAGCAAGCAACGTAAATTTTTATGAAAGTGATAGATAAAATTACGGTGAATGAGGTGATAATGACGTGATATACATACTCATTTACAATTATTTTTTCATTTACGTACTGTATAAACCCTCCCTGCACTGTTAAAAAAAACACCCTTATCATTATAGATAACAGCAAGCAACGTAAAATTTTATGAAAGTGATAGGAAAACTTTCCGTGAATGTGATGATGACTTGACATACATACTCATTTACAATTATTTTTTCGTTTACGTACTGTATAAACCCTCCCTGCACTGTTAAAAAAACACCCTTTACATTATAAATAACAGCAAGCAGCGTAAATTTTTATGAAAGTGATAGATAAAATTACGGTGAATGAGGTGATGATGACGTGACATACATACTCATTTACAATTATTTTTTCGTTTACGTACTGTATAAACCCTCCCTGCACTGTTAAAATAACACCCTTTACTTTATAAATAACAGCAAGCAACGTAAATTTTTATGAAAGTGATAGATAAAATTACGGTGAATGAGGTTATAATGACGTGACATACATACTCATTTACAATTATTTTTTCGTTTACATACTGTATAAACCCTCCCTGCACTGTTAAAAAAACACCCTTTACATTATAAATAACAGCAAGCAACGTAAATTTTTATGAAAGTGATAGATAAAATTACGGTGAATGAGGTGATAATGACGTGACATACATACTCATTTACAGTTATTTTGTCGTGTACGAACTGTATAACCCCTCCCTGCACTGTTAAAAAAACACCCTTTACATTATAAATAATAGCAATCAACGTAAATTTTTATGAAAGTGATAGATAAAATTACGATGAATTAGGTGATGATGACGTGACACACATACTCATTTACAATTATTTTTTCGTTTACGAACTGTATAAACCCTCCCTGCACTGTTAAAAAAACACCCTTTACATTATAAATAACAGCACGCAGCGTAAATTTTTATAAAAGTGATAGATAAAATTACGGTGAATGAGGTGATGATGACGTGACGTACATTTGTACATGATAGGTAAACTTACCGTGAATGAGGTGATGATCATCATTCTCGACCCCGGAGGAAATTATTTCACAGCCAATAAAAGCTTTACGACTGCTTTTTGGGGGGGAAGAACATGGTAATGGGGAGTTGCTGTTGTTGTTTCTTCATTTGTTGAAACATGGCATGGCAAGGAGTCATAGCATCGTCGAGAAAATTACAGAAGGTCACCGAACGAACCATATTTTTGTCATGTTTCTGCGAGAGTTGTTGGAGTGCTTTGTAATGTTCATACATGGCTGCCTAACGTTCAAGTGTAAGGCCAGGTTCTTCAGTTGGTTCGTGCGATTCCTCAAGTTCTTCCTCTTCTTCGCTCGCTGATTTCGTCATTTCATCCAAGTCTTCATCACTCAAAGGCTGCGAGTGGCAGTCAATCAGTTCATTCACATCTTCGGGAGTCATATCTTTAAAGCTTTCTCCTCCTAGCAATGCAGCCAACTTCACAGGTTTCGCAACTGCCGCCTTCTGCACCTTGACAGGAGCAAATCCCTTGTAGTCGTGGATGATTTCGGACCACAATTTCTTCCAGCTGGCATTGATTGTGGCCAACTTCATCTCTTTGATTGCTTTCTGAATATTTTTTAGGCATGTGGCAATCGTGTAATTACGCCAGTAAGTCTTCAATGAGAAATCTTTGTCCGAATCCATGGAATCAACTAGGTTCGCCAGGGTATTTCGTGTGTATAGGGCCTTGAACGAATGAATAACGCCTTGATCCATAGGCTGAATCAGTGACGTCGTATTCGGTGGCAGGAACTCTAACTTGAACACCGTCATATTGGAGCTTGGTTGCGTGGCCACCAGCATTATCCATCAAAAGAAGGACTTTAAATTCAAGGCCTTTTTCCATAAGATAAAGTTTTACCTGAGGGATAAAGCATTGGTGAAACCAGTCCAATGTGAGGCTTTTCGTGATCCATGCCTTGGGTTTATGCATCTAATACACTGGCAGCAGATTCTTATTCTTGTTCTTCAAAGCCCTAGGGTTCTTTGACTTGTAGATAAGCCCGGGCTTTAACATGAAGCCCGCAGCATTCCCGCACATGATGAGGGTAACGCGATCTTTGTGCGCTTTAAATCCCGGGGCTTTAGCTTCTTCCTTGAAGAGAAAAGTGCGAGATGGCATTCTCTTCCAAAATAACCCAGTCTCATCCATGTTGAAGACTTGCTCAGGAACATATTCCCCTTCGGCGATAATTTTCTTGAAGTCATTCTTGACGTAATTTTCTGCGGCAGCTGTATCTGCAGAGGCAGCCTTGCCATAAACTGAAACGCTCTTTAGGCCATAGCGTTTTTTAAATTTGAAGAACCATCCCCTGCTAGCAATGAACGGTTGTATCCTCGATGGAGAATCGCTGGAGGGTCCTGGTTGTGGGTGGTCGATATCTTCTCTCTCCTCCTCTCCACGGTCGCCACTGTCGTCATCGGGTTCATTTGCAGTGAATATCTCGTACAGCTTATTTGCCTTTGTTTGTATGATATTGGTGTGTAAGCTGATGTTTTTCTTTCTGCAATCAGCAATCCACAGGGCCAAATCAGCTTCCATGCGCACTACTGCCTTTTTGCGGGGTGATACGAGCCTCTTCGCCGATTTATTAAAAGAAATGCTCGCTGTTTTCCTGATCTTTGCCTCGTCCTTTATTATGTAACGCACAGTAGATTCATTGAGGCCAAACTAGCGGCCGACATCCACAAACCTTTTTCCTTTTTTCAACATATCTAAGAGTTTCACTTTATCTACAATGGTTAACATTTTCCTTTGCCGCTTAGGCTCACTACAAGAAGCCTCAGAAGATGAAGGATGCTTGGGAGGCATTGCAAACGTTTAAATATGCGAGTAAAAAAAATCACAAGCAAAACGTATTAGTAAGCACAACGAGAACGGCGCACACGAGAGTTAGACTGAGCGAGTGAGGCGGCACATTGGAAATTGGAGGGAAAAGCAAACTGCAATGAAAAAGCCATTCAGACCCCATGATACAGAAAATATTGAAAAACAATTCTGTGATTCGTTGTCTCCCGGCCTTTCAGCCAATAGCATTCCATGAACTATCTCACGTAGGTGAGAGCCTTTTCGTTTCCGAAACGTTGATAGCCGTATCGTATTGTACATGGTGAAATACTGTTAGTACTTTGTTTTTTTATTATCTTTTACTGTTTTATTATTCTTAGGCTAGGAAATACTTGTTTTATCAATAAAATAATGAAAATTTTGATATTCACTAGGTCACGTGGGTGAGAGCCTTATCGTTTTCCGAAACGTTGATAGCGGTATCGTATTTTACATGGTGAAAGTACTTTTAGTACTTTGTTTTTTTTATTATTTTTTACTGTTTTATTATTCTTAGGCCAGGAAATACTTGTTTTATCAATAAAATAATGAAAATTTTAATATTCACTAGGTCACGTAGGTGAGAGCCTCTGCGTTTTCCGAAACACTGATACCGGTATCGTATTTTACGTGGTGCAATACTGTTTACTATTTTTTGCTCTTTTATTATTCTTAGGCTAAGAAATACGTTTTTTTTTATCAATAAAATCATGAAACTACTGGAAACATAAATATATATGCTAGCTCACGTAGCTGTGACCCCAATACATTGTACGCTATCGGACACTGTTTTGCATGATGCAATACCCTGTACTGTGAGTTATACTGTATGTACGTAAATCTAAATTTATGTTTTTTACTATTTCTTTACTGTTTTATTCGTAGGCAGGGAAATAATTTTTTTTTATCAATTAAATAATGAAAAAAAAATTTTCAATAAACAAAATGTAAATACTGAAATTTTTTTTTTTTTTCAATATTTTAATATTTTTGCGTATACCCATAAAATAAATTAATAATTTATCAAAAAAAAACCCATGATAGAGTGAGAACGCGAACCAAGAAGCGCGAATAACCGGGGTAACTGTATTTATATTTCCAGTAAGTTCATGATTTTATTGATAAAAAGAATGTATTTCTTAGGCTAAGAATAATAAAACAGTAAAAATTAGTAAAAAACATAAATACTAATAGTATTGCAACATGTAAAATACGATACCGCTATCAGCGTTTCGGACAAAGGCTTCCACCATCTTCCACTGTCTCGCCTCTCTCGTGTGCGCCATTCACGTTGTGCTTATTATTATTAATATATTTTGCTTGTGATCTTTTTACTCGCATATTTTAACCTTTGCAATGCCTCCCAAGCATCCTTCATCTTCTAAGGCTTCTTGTAGTGAGCCTAAGCGGCAAAGGAAAATGTTAACCATTGTAGATAAAGTGACACTCTTAGATATGTTGAAAGAGGGAAAAAAGTTTGTGGATGTCGGCCGCTATTTTACGTAAACGTAAAAATTATTGTAAAATACTGTACCTATTTATGTCAAGTCATCAGCACCTCATTCACGGTAAGTTTTCCTATCACTTCCATAAAAAATTACGTTGCTTGCTATTATTTATAATGTAAAGGGTGTTTTTTTAACAGTACAGGGAGGGTTTATACAGTGTAAACGTAAAAATACATTAAAATATCTATGTACATATAGGCTGATCCTACTCTGCGGATTTCCTGGTTCACGCCGGGTCCCGGAACCGAACTACCGCGATAAGGGAGGTAACACTCTATATGCTAGCTCACTTAGGTGCGACCCCAATACATTGTATGCTATTGGACACTATTTCACATGATGCAATACTGTGAGTTATATATCTAAATTTATGTTTTTTACTAATTTTTACTGTTTTATTATTTGTAGGCTGGGAAATATTTTTTTTTTTATCAATTAAATAATGAAATTTGTTTTTTCAATTAAAAAAATTAAAATACTGAAAAATTTAATTTTTTTAATATTTTAATATTTTTGCATATACCCCCCCCCCAAAAAAAAAAAATGCCAAATAAATCATGGTACAGTGAAAACCCGAGCCAAGAAACGCGATCCAGCGAAGGATCACTGTGTATATATATATATATATATATATATATATATATATATATATATATATATATATATATATATATATATATATACAGTGATCCCCTGCTGTATCGCGTTTCTTGCTTCGCGTTTTCACTGTATCGCGGATTTCTTTTGCCGGGAGGGGGGGATTTTTTTTTAAAGATTATTGTGACACTAGAATGGGCCAAAAAATAATAAAATAAAACAGACTTTATCAGGTTGTAAAGAGAAACAGCGATGGAGAGTGTAATGACCTGTCAGATGTGAAGGGTTTATAAAAGATGTGTAATGAATATCCAGCTCTCTGCTGGGTTTTAATATACCTCTGCATTACTTTCATGATGTCTATTCCAATAATTCTGCTTAGATCTTATTATTATTATTATTATTATTATTATTATCATTGGCAACAATAATTTTCCTTTGAAGATGATTGTGGAGATTATTATCATCATCATTATTATTATTATTAAGGGCTCATCATTGTTTGTATATCTGTTGGTTTATTTACTTTCAATAACTGTGTAAAGTGCCCCTCCCTAGTTGGCTGGGACAAAGAGAGTGTGAGGGGTTGGGTAGAATAGAATGTTGGAGAGAGAGAGAATCTTTAAGTAACTCTTTTTCATTCAACCAAATCTACATTATTTATAGTAAAAATAATGGTTTAATTACGAATTCGTAATAATAATGATGATAATAATAATAATAATAATAATAATAATAATAATCATCTCCCCAATCATCATCAAAGGAAAATTATTGTTGCCAATAATAATAATAATAAGATCTAAGGAGAATTTTTAGAATAGACATCATGAAAGTAATGCAGAGATATAGTAAACCCAGCAGAGAGCTGGATATTCATTACACATCTTTTATAATGCCTTCACATCTGACAGGTCATTACGCTCTCCATCTCTGTTTCTCTTTACAGCCTGATAAAGGCCGTTTTATTTTAGCATTTTTGGCCTGTCCTGGTGTCATAATCTTTAATTTTTTTTTTTTTTCCAACTTCGCGGTTTTCCTGTCTCGCGCTGGGTCCCGGAACCGAATTACCGCCATAAGGGGGGATTACTGTATATATATATATATATATATATATATATATATATATATATATATATATATATATATATATATATATATATATATATGAAGCAAAAAAAGGCCCATAAATAAAACACAAAAAGAAGCGAAGATGTACTATATATATATATATATATATATATATACTGTATATATATATATATATATATATATATATATATATATATATATATATATATATATATATATATATATATATATATATATATATATATATATATATACTGTACATATATACTGTATATATATGTATATATACATATATATACATATATATACATATATATACATATATATATATATATATATATATATATATATATATATATATATATATATATATATATATATATATATATATATATATATATATATATATAATACTGTATATATATATATATATATATATATATATATATATATATATATATATATATATATATATATATATATATATATATATATATATATATATATATATATATATATATATATATATATCAGAATAAAACTGAATAACCTTTAGAACAGTTTATTATTAAAATGTTAAGTGATTTCACACGTATACAAGCCTTGTATAATGCACAGGTACCACTAGAACGGAGCAACCTCTAAAGTTACATAACTAGAACAATATTAAAGTTCAGGCTAACTCAACTGGAAATGTCATGAAAATATCAAGTGCGCATATTTAAAGATGCTGCTTTGCTTCTTGTCTGGGCTGAAATATCGAAGACTTTGCAGACAGTCAGATTATGGTGTCGTGATGTTGCCAGTAATAGCCTGTTTACCACAGGATTTTCATTATAAAAGTTACTATAGATTTTCCTTTCAATAAGATTGGTGGGAAATGTATGTTGTAATTATTATGATTGTAATTGTGGATATTAATGAAAGAGGTAAAATGTAAGGTGAAGTGTGTGTACTCATGTAAAAGGTATCGACATATCAATTTATGTAAATTAGAAACTCTGTACTAAATTAATAACCTATTTTGTGTGTGTGCTCTTGTTGTGTATCTTCCTCTGTCTGTAATATAAAAATAGAACAGGCTTAGATCCTCTTATCCTTTAGTATATATCCAATTCATAAAAAATATGGATACTATTTTTATTCTTGGGAGTAGCAAAATCAATCATTTCTCTAATGAAAATAAAACTACAGAGGGGGTTCATACGAATAGTAATCTTGCCTTTAGTGTTGGATGGGTTTAAACATAGTGAAAATGTAGATATTTATAATGCTTATATAAAGAACATTAGATACTGAAGTGGGTTTTTTCTTATAAACTGTACAGAATGGGTTTATGTAGATTAAGATCTTTCCATCAGTTTGGGATTGATGTCTACATAAAGGGTAGATTGCTTTAATATTCAAATATAGAATATACTAACTTAAAGTTCTCTGGCCTTTCTTGGGGCTTGGCACTGAAAGCAGAATTGTATATGACATTTACTTCTTGAATTGTAGACAAACTACTCTTGGATATTAAGCCTGAATGTCAATGATGTAATGTTCTCTCACTCTTTGCATAATATGCTAGTGAGACATGGAATGGCTTCCATAATGACGAATGGGTTGTGGATATTCACGTCAGCAGAGGCTTGTCGAGCCTTATCAGAATGGGAATACAAACTTTATAGAAATTGGTGGAGAACGCATCAGATTGTCATCACCTAACAGTGGTCGATTGATCTCGGATGCTTTATTGAAATTGGAAGGTATATGCTGTGAATGCATGTACATATGCATTAGGTGTGTAGGCATGAAAACAGTCATTTTGCTCTGCAGTGTACAGTAGTAACTGTTATGAATTTGCAGTTTTCATTAGGTTGGCATTTTTCAAAGTTTGGAAAATAGTTGCAAGTAACTGTATAATTCGAAGGTAATCGTGTTAGTCACCATTGAATGTTAGATTAGAAAATCGTGACAAAACTGCAATGCTGTTATAGTGAATTGTAAATGTCATTCACCATTTCATGTAAGCATAGGGAATATTTGCAAAATTGCCGTAGCGATCAATGTCAGCATGGAAACTTTTTGAATATAATACCTTGCTTTCAGTGTTATGCATTATGTGATCTTAAGTATAAAGCGTAATTGCAATATACCCTGTGAACTGTTCATGAACTCCCAGGGTTCTTTTGATTTAAATAAATCTTAATCAAAGTAAAAAAAAATTAATTTGATTCAGAATTATATTTTGTGCAAATATAAAATGTCTAATGCCACTTAAGTATACAGCTACGCAATTTATTACAACGAAAGTGGATGTAATTCGACTCCTCTGGAAATGATTTACCTATTATATACTGTTGCTTGATGAGTAGCCAGATAGATCAGCATTTCAAAAATATGATAGGTGCTTTGGAAGAGAAAGATAAATCCATTATAGCATACGGATATTCTGCATTCATGCTAAACCTTCTTTTGCAAGACCTACAAATAAAGAATATTAAGGAGCTCATTATGAGATAATCAAATACTTTAAAAATCATCATACTGCAGGAAGTTTGTCCAGACAAGCAAGTGGAATAAATCTAGTGATGTCTTCCTAGGCAAGATGGATTTATGTAAAAGATTTAACTATATCTTATTTAAGAAAACTGGAAGATAATGGTGAAATTATGCAAGGAAATGATCAGGAAATTGTAAGGAGAGTAAATGACAAAGGACTGCGAAGGGTTATTTGGGAAACCTAGCCTTTTGCTGTGGCACTAGATGGTATCTAAAAAGAAGGCACCCGCTCAAGTTATGCTGTAGAAATAGGGTTACAGATGAAAGTTAATATTGAAGAATATTTAACAGACCAAGGCAGAGATAGTGCAATAGCCCCAAGGTATAAGGATAGGTCTCTGACTCCCGAGCAGTGAAACACTGCAGAGCAGTATGTTTGTGAGTGCCATTCATATATTCTACCAACTTTCATGTCATTCCATGAAGGAAGTGCACCATATAAAGATTTTCAATTTGGGAGATATGTTGTAGAAAATCTCTCCCTTCCTTGCCTGCTAGAAGCATTTTGCAAATTAATTAATATAAAATGTAACGAATGTCCCTAAGCAGTTATTTTTGGCAGGTGTTGTAAAGATTTTTTCGTCCTGGTTTTATACATTCTAAAGTCCCCCCCCCTCTCTCTCTCTCTCTCTCTCTCTCTCTCTCACACACACACACACACACACACGTAAAAGAACAGGTTTTAAGGCTAAAGAGAGCGGATGGAAGCATCACTGAGACGGATGAAGAGATCTACAAAGAATTGAACAAGGAGTTTCAGTCAGTATTTACAGTAGAAAATACCCCACCCCCTCAGATTGCAGTGATAGAAGCTCAAGGGCCGGTATTAGAGAACATCAACCTTACAGCCACAGAGGTATGCAAAGCGCTGATGGATCTAAATGTTCATAAAGCTACAGGTCCCGATGACATATCCCCTCATGTGCTTAAAAAATGCGCAAACACAATATCAGTGGCACTAAGTATCATATTTAAGGAGTCACTGGAGTCGGGGGAGATTCCAAGATGCTGGAAACAAGCAAATGTGATGCCTATCTTCAAAAAGGGAAGGAGGGATACGGCTCTGAACTATAGACCAGTTTCCTTGACCAGCATAGTTTGCAAAGTTATGGAGAAACTACTAAGGAAACATATCTCTCTTCACTTGGAATCCTTCAACTTTTTGTCAGTGAGGCAACATGGCTTCAGAGAAGGTAGATCAACAGTAACAAACTTATTAGAATTTTATGATGAGGTAAGCCAAATCTTACAGGAAAGAGAGGGCTGGGCAGATTGCATATTCCTAGACTTCCAGAAAGCGTTTGACACTGTTCCACATGGGAGACTTATTAGGAAGCTGCAATCAATGGCTAGAATAGGTGGAAATATTTTGGAGTGGATAAAAACTTACTTAGAAGGAAGGGAACAGAGGGTTAGAGTAAGACACTCAGTGTCTGAATGGAGAAGAGTTAGTAGTGGAGTTCCACAGGGTTCAGTTTTAGGGCCACTTTTGTTCCTTGTATATGTAAATGACCTACCAGAGTCTGTAAATTCATTCATGAATATGTTTGCAGATGATGCAAAGATTGTGAAGAAAGTAAAAAACGAGAACAATGGTAGAGAACTTCAGGAGGATCTAAATAATCTGCATGAGTGGTCAGAAAAGTGGCTAATGAAATTCAATACTTCAAAATGTAAGGTAATGAGAATGGGTACAAGTGCAAGAAGGCCCAAGCTTGACTACTCGGTGGCTGGAGTGCAACTTCAAGAGACAGAAAATGAGAGAGATCTAGGAGTAAACATACTGGCAGATTTGTCTCCAGAAATACATATAAATGGCATAGTAAGGGCAGCATATGCATTCTTATCAAATGTAAGGGTAGCCTTCAGGCACATGGACAAGGAAATGTTCAGAAATATTTATGTAACCTATGTGAGGCCAAAACTGGAATATGCAGCCCCCTTTTGGAATCCGCACTTGAAAAGGCACATAGCTAAGCTTGAAAAAGTTCAAAGACATGCCACGAAACTGGTGCCAGAAATACGCAATCTCAGTTATGATGAGAGGCTGAGGGAATTACTTCATGGTTATGATAGAGTGGATAGGGATCGATATTTTGATATGGCTGGCTCTAGAACTAGAGGTCATAGTTTGAAGCTTCGTAAGAAAACTTCTTTGCAGGATGTAAGGAAATACTTTTTCAGTGTAAGAGTAGTTGATAATTGGAATTCGCTAAGCGAGGAGGTAGTTAATGCTATCTCAATCCATAGTTTTAAGGACAGGTATGATAAGTATCCCTAAGTCTAAAATGGAAGCGATCAGGAGACGGGAAGATACGAGCTTTGGGCTCTTTCCCGTAAACACAATTAGGTAATCACACAGAGTAGCATGGGGATGGGGTACTTTTAAACTGAAAAGCACTAAATCGACTGCTTGCTCCAGATTTCATCTGTTGGGGAGGGTCTGTTTAATTGAGGAGTGATTATATATATATATATATATATATATATATATATATATATATATATATATATATATATATATATATATATATATATATATATATATATATATATGAATCATTTTTTTACCCCGACCGGGACTCGAACCTAGGACTTATAATTACTAAGTCAAGGCACTACCAACTACACACCATATATATATATATATATATATATATATATATATATATATATATATATATATATATATATATATATATATATATATATATATATATATATATATATATATATATATAATATATACACACACACACACACACACACTCGTGTTTTGTCCTCGACTCATGATGTGCATGGCTTACGAGGATCTGACTTTACGACCACATCCAGGATATTGCAGTAGAATATTTTTTTTATTAAGTTTTTCCAGAAATAGGCCTAATGCTTTTGCCTTTCATTAAAACACACCACAAGAACAGTTGAAGTAATCTGCTGGTATTCTGCTCACCTTTGTGGTGGGAGTGTTGTAGTCAATGCTGTAGAAAATCGATGGTGATTCAAATAAATAAAAATCTGATTTAAATTAAAAAAAAAATTATTTGGAACAAATATAATTTTTCCCAACCCCAAAAATTTCAAATGTCATTTATTATTTAATACACAATGTAATTGCTTGTGTGTGAAAGACTGGGAGCACATTCTGCACGGTATATTTAGCAATAACATATACCAATTATTTTCTGTATAATTTCATCCTCTATGATTGTTAGCTGCTCTTTCACATTGTAGAATACACTTATAGACAGATTTTCTCTTTTGCATTATTTAGTAGCAGCAGTATTGATTTTCATTAAAAAAAAAAAGATTTAAAAGCAAAGGAGAATAAGTTATCTCTGATATAGATTAATGTAAATATATATTTTGTGTGTGTGTGAATATAGCTCCTCTGTACTTTGACTGTTTTTTCTGTCTGTTGTTTTCCTTTGTATAACATTACCTCATCTCTGCCTTGTCCTTAACCTTTTTCTTCTCCTTCGTCTTGGTGTTTTGTCGTGCCCGGGCCTTTATTGATGAAGGCAGTTTTTACCTGTCCCGGTGTCACTCATTAAAAAAAAAATATATAAGTGCACTGCATTGTTTTTTTTTGTCGCAGGTGGTATCAGTAGGAAACCAGGCACAAATATCACCAACCAAGTAAATTCACATGTTGCAAATTCTAAAATCTCTGCAAATGTAGGCACAGATATGAAAGGTATGTTATGGTATTTTGCTTCTTAATATAAGTTTTGCTGATTAGAGATACTGACCTTCTGTTAGACTTAGCAGAGTTGCCACAAAAAAGGGAAGTACAAAGACCCTGGTATAGGAGAGAAAGACTTCTGCACTCATTACAATTCTGCATATCCTAAAAAGCAGCTAAAAGGAATGGGGAGCTAAGGTTTAGCAATCCTTTTCTCTCAAACTTGTTACCTTGCTAGAAGATGACTGATGATGTTTAATGCTGGTACATATTTGAGCTATCAGGTTTATGATGATAGCTAAGAGGCTTCATTTCCTTTGAAGAGCAATTATAAAAATATGATCAGTCTTTATTATCAAAAGCAGGTACTGTTAATTGACATATCTATTGGAAGAGTTTTCTAGCATATACAGTATAAGTAAGTTTCTGGTCCGTTGGAGGGGATAAAATTTAGACACTTATTTTCTTAATTCAGGGAGTCCTCGTATAATGTCCTTCCGAGTTACGTTGTTTCGCCGTTTTGTCAAAGGCCAATAAATAATTAATAAATTATTAATAAATAAATTTTTTGATCTACCTGGCTGGTGCGGTAAATTCAAACTGCGCCCACTGAACAGTTTGTGATTGAGTTGGATGAATGCACAGCTAGTAGCACAACTGTACAGGTATTTTGTTTATATATTTAGACATACTGAAGAATTATATTGAATTTAAAAAAAAAAAGCCAAACTTAGCTGTAAATAAGATTTTATTCGAAATACTCATGAATGCACAGCCGTATTTGTATTTATCAACTTCATGGCTTTATTTATTTATATGTTTATATATTTGGTTTTATTTAAGGATTATATTGAATAAAAAAAAAAACAGTCGTAAATACGATTTTATTCAAAATAGTTTGTTGAGCATTGTGTAAGAATATGTTGTCACTCGACATTAGAAGAGGAAGAAGAACCACCGCTCAATTTATTCCTGCCCACCACTTAGTGCCTAGTGTTTTATCTGCTCTCTCGTTATGTTCACTTGTTATTGACATTACTATGCCTCCCAAGCGTGTGACTGATAGTTCTAATGGCAGTGCTAAGAAAAGAAAAGCCATCACCATGGAATTTAAATTGAAGTTGTGAATCATGCTTAAAAGGGAAACTCTTCTACAAGCATTGGCCGCAATCTCGGATTAGCCCGTATGACCGTGGCCACGATCATCAAAGACAAAGATGACATCTGTGACACACGTGCAGTTTTCGACTCCTATGATGTGTGTTGTGATCACTAGGCAGCATACTCACCTTATGGTTGAGATGAGGAGATTGCTGGTGCTTTGGCTTGCAGACCAAAATTGACAGCGTATCCTAATAAGCCTTCTGCTAATACAAGAAAAGGCTAAAATATTGTTCGAAGCCTTGAAAGAGAAAAGGGTGAAAAGTTTGTGGCTAGTAGATGTTGGTTTAATCGTTTTAAGTCTCATGCTAATTTTCATAATGAAAGAGTGCAAGGTGAAGCTGCTAGTGGTGATGAGGAAGCAGCAAAAATGCTTCCTATTGCTTTGGCTGTGATAATAAGGGAAGGGGGGTTACTGTGCTGAACAGGTATTTAACATGGATGAGACGCTTATTCTGGAAACTTTTGCCTAGTCGTATGTACATCGCCAAGGAGAAGACAGCACCAGGCCATAAAGTCAGCAAGTAGACTGACTTTGCTTATGGGGGCAAATGCTGCTGGAGACTGTAAGCTGAAGCCCTTGTTGGTTTACTTGTCAGAAAACCCAAGGGTGTATGGAAGGGTCAACTGCCAGTCATCTGGAAGTTGAACAAGAATGCTTGGATAACCCGTCAAATATTTGAGGACTGGTTCAGCAACCTTTTTATTCCTAAAGTGGAGAGGTACTGTACTTCTAAGGGTCTGCCCTTTAAGGTGTTGCTAATCCTGGACAATGTCTCTGGTCACCCTTCCCATTTGGATGACTCATCCTAATGAAGAGGTGGTTTACCTTCCACCTAATACCACTTCCCTGTTACAGCCAATGGATCATGAGGCCATTGCCTCTCTCAAGGCTTATTACCTCCGAAGAACAATCAGTATGGCTCTCAGGGCAACTGAGAAGGACAAGAACTTGACTCTCAAGGACTTCTGGAAGTCGTATAATATTCTTCATGCTGTGAAGAATATTTCTAATGCTTGGGAGGAATTCATGCAAACCAACTTAAATGGAGTATGGGAAGAAGCATGCCCCTATTTTGTGAATAAATTCTAAGTTTTTCAGGAGACTGTAACCAAGAATGTAGTTGTCATGATTAAGGAATCTCATGGCAATGAGTTATCTACTGAGGACCTCATTCAACTGGAAAAGCAGATGATTTAAGAGGAGGAACAACTACCCAGCCCAGAGCCCAAGAGATTCACTACCTAGGAATTAGAAGAAATCTTTGTCCTGGTAGAGGAATTGTTGGCAAAGCTTAAGGCTCAGAACCCCAACGTTGCCAGGTACACTAAGGTCGAGAGAGGGATCAGTGATGCCCTTCAGTGTTACAAGGAAATATCTGAGGAGAAGAAGAGGATATCCTTCCAGACTCGTTTTGACAAATTCTTCTTGAAGGTTAAGCCTCCACCAAAAGATCCTGTACCCTTTACCTCTATAGACACACCTGCCCCAGTACCTCCATCATCTGCTGTATGTTCTTTTTGCCTCTCCAGACTCCTGCCCCAGTCTCCTCAGCACCTGCCTCTTCAGCTTCCACTTCCCAATAAGCCAGTCACTCCCTCCCTTGCAATGCCCCTTGCATACACCAGTATGCAAGCCGACCGCTTGAGTGTAGGTAAGCAGTAATGTGCTGTACTGTAGTGTAATTTTAGGCCTTTTCCCACTTACATTGAAATCCGATTTAAGTCAGCTGTCAAGAACGGAACCCTGACGTTAAACGAGAACCCCCTGTACTTATCTTAAATTTGATTCCAGTGAGAGAATATTCTCCAGCACAATCAGAAATATATGTTCTCTTTCTCAAAGGGCAAGAATATCCTATTATTAGGGACACAGTAATTCTTGATGATGCCTGCTTCAGTGGGGACATGCTGTTGAGGTTCTCTACTCTACTTGGCTCACATCTCAAATCTTAGCTTGGAACAATGTATTTTCTTTTCTAGCGTCTTCCTGTACTTCATCTATTCATATATAAGTGACTGTATTATATAAGGTGTGTCTGTGTTTTAAGGTTAGTTATTTTATATAAGGTTAGGTTCTGCATTTTAAAGTTATTTATTATTCAATACATTAAGACATGCTGTTTAAAATGACTTCTTAGGTAAAAGCAAAAGGCCAGGATGGGACCTCAAAGGACGTCTGCAGGACATGGAAGCTCAGGTAAAATCGGCCACTCTTTTCCGAAACGAGTGCTTGATGAAACTGAAGGACTGCGATGGTCGTATCGAATCTCTTGAGCAAGAGAAGCAAAATTTGAATCAAGACTTGGTTAAGACGACTAATTGTTTCACAACGAGTCGAGAAGAAGCCGAACGTCTGGAAAGTCAGATCAGGTAAGAAATTATAAGAATTCTAGGAGCTCCACTGTTCTCCTTTTCTTTTGTATGGTTCCAGTGGTCATAAGAAAAGACTAAAAGGATGAAGGTAGGAAAGGCTTGGGAGTTATGCTTTGTGCAATTTTTTCTTTTCATTGAGCAGTTGATGAAAGGAGTGAGGGTGGGTGGAGGCTTAGGCAACACTAATCCTTCCCCTTATTTTTTTTATCAGTTGTGGCCACCTTGATGGCTTTAGCAGAAAATAGAATCTTGTTGAATAAACTTTTGTTGAAAGTCACTTTCCTTTCACTGAAAATATTTGTACTCTGTGAAGCCTACTAAGGTCATTTATATTGGACTAAAGAAATTGCTGCATTTCTTTAGAAGAGAACCAAGTACAGTTCTTAGGGGATTCATAGCATATTCTTACATATGTATAGTCTTTTAAACTTTGCTCATGAGAATCTTATGTATGAATAAGTTCTCAAAAGTAAAAATTTTATTTACATTATATGTGCGTATTGTTGTAGATGTGAGTCATTGTTCTTTATTACAGTATGCATTTTTACACATGGCTCGTCATATGTAGCTCCCTTAACAGTTGTGTCGTGGAAAGTATAAACTTGCAGTGCACTTTTTAATTGTTTCTTGTTCTTAATAGGATAGAGAGTTCAGAAGTTAATACTACTATTATGCGAGAGATAGTATTTTTAGTGTAATTGCCTGTGTTATCAGGCAATTATTTTGAATGAGTTATGTGTCAGGCCAGTTGTGAAATTATAGTTTCATAAAACCCCCTATTGGAATCATGATTTCGTTCTTAGATTGTCTTGAACCTCCAACTTTTAGAAACTGTGTCTGAATGAAGATCTTTGAGAGAATGTTAAGCTGCATTAAAAATTCAAGCAATAAGTATACTTTTTGCATATCCTAAAGCTACCAAGAGCTGTATAGGATAAATATTCTAACAAGTTTGCTTGTCTTCAGAAAGCATGAGAACACCATTGAAAGCCTTCAGTTCTCCAAATCAACTTTGGAGCGTCAGCTAAAATCGACAGAAGATGAGCTGTCTTCTCGTCAGGATGAAGTGGCAGGATTGAAGGTGGGTTGAATGTTCTCTTATGACGTTTCTTAGAATATTGTCATAGTGAAGAAGTATCATCTGATATTTCGTGGTTCTTTTGACCTTTATTGATACCTGTGCTGATTTGAAAAGGTTTTTGGTATCATGCAATAAAACACCTGTCTTTTCTGTGAGAGCTGACTCCTTTTGTTACAAGATGGCCCTAAGGCTTATTTTATATGGAGCAGGTTCGATGTAGTGTAGATCTACCTCTGGTTACAAGGGTTATGTTCATTTAATAAATACAGGACAGAACTTAGAAATTCTATCCAGACATATATGTAAAGCTTGTCTTTGATATTCTGAAAAACCATATGTAAACAATTGTTTCTGAGTAGTAAAAAATTTCACTCAAATATGATGTAAAGAATTCCTTTGCAAGTGGTGTGTGTCTCTCTGTAGCCTATATGTAAATTACCGTTGAAATTAAGAAAGAGATGTCATTTTAAGTTTTGACCATTTTCAGTATTATTAGAACTCCGTTTTTGATCTCTTAATACAAACAGATTAGATATTTGATAGTACCTTTTCGATTTTGTTGACTTTTAATTTTATGTACTCAACTGAGAGACCTTACTTATCCTGTTGCGCTCAGCAGCATGGCCACAGGTGGGCAAGAAAGAAAAAGAGAGTGGTACTTCATTGCACTCAGTCTACTTTAGCCCTTCCATCAGCTGTTTTGTGGTAGTTGTTTCAGGAAGGTTATTGCCAGCCTTTCGCTATTGTAACCCTATTTGTCTGTCCTTATGGCACACAAAAATTATGTATGTATATATGTAATGATTGTAATACCACTTGTAAGGAGGATGATTGAGTCAAAGCACACCTTTTCACTGACACACCTACCTACTTCATCACATATTTGCTCCTTAGTAATTAATGTAAGCAGGGCAATAGTTGTTCACCATAAGACCTGACATCTGTTGCTGGTTTACCACCTCAACTTCATCTGATGGTGAAACCCCCTCAAGACCCACCTATCTAAGCTAACTGCACAAAGCCCATTTGGGCAAATGTGTTTGGGCTCCATCATTAACTTTGACTCCATACAAAGTGGGGATTCTCTGTCACCTCCCTTCCCCCATTTAGTACAGTTTTATGATTCGCTTGAATAGAACCTTCTCTCGGCACATTAGAGCCTGCCCATAGGGTGTAATTCTTTCCTTCCCGTGATAAGGATTCTTGTATTATAATAATAATTTATACTGCCTTTTTATAGTCAAGTATGTCCCAGTTCGCTAGTGCTCAAGCTGCCTTGGAAGCTCAGCTTACTTCAAGGAAAATACTAATCTCAGAGATGGAAACAAAACTCACCGAGAAAGACAAGATGATAAAAGAAATGAATGTTACGCTTTCTGAGAAAAGCAGGATGATTGAAGAATTGAATCTCAAACTTTTACAAGGAGAAGACTTAAGGAGAAAACTCCATAATACCGTTCAAGAATTAAAGGTACTGTACTCTGAATTGTCTTTATTGTATTTCTCTCCACTATATATCAGAACAAAGCAATGTGTCCCTCTGAAGCAATTAAGGTGGCTATGGTTGTAACAAGGGAATTTGATCTACATAGAGTGCTATTCTGGCAAGAAAAGAAATGAGTAGGTGGAATTGGTAGCTCTCCCACTTCTTCTTATCTCTTTTAGTTTTTTCGTATGACTTTTTGGGAATACGTTTAGTCTTCTTTTTCTACAGTCGCCTGGGTGTCTTGCTGCTACAGGTTGGGAAGAATTTTGGCAGATAATGCTGTAAATTTTATTTGAAATTATTTGGACTTTGACAAGGGATATAATTGTTACTGTACCTGAATGCCTCAAGTCGTTTCTGTTGGTGCGCATCTCATTTGAGAACAGCTTAAAAGCTAAGAAATTGTAACTGACAAAGAATGATGAGTTCATTACATATGTGCCAGTGTTCAGCTTTCTCTTCTTAATTTAGTCTAGTATTAAGATACAAAGATTCCACCACGTTATTCATTGCATTCTGTATAAAATGATTATTAGGGGTAGTGGAGAAGGGGGAGCTGGCTGTCTCTCTTTTCAAAATTTTTTTTTGCTGCAGAACTGCTTGCAGAAGAGTTGTGGAAAGGCAAGGTACAGTGAAGCCTAGCTACTATATTTTTTTTACTGCTGTTGTGGTTATCCTTTTAGCTTGAGCGTAATAAAGTAGCACGTTTAAAAATCAAACATTTGTTTTCGTACCCCCATTGCTCCTGGGATTTTATAGTAAGTACTTTACATTTCAGGGAAACATACGCGTCTTTTGCCGCGTTCGTCCGTTACTTAAGGAAGAGTTACAGAATAATGGTGATAGTGATGTGATACATCATATCAATTTCTTGGATGAGCATACGCTGGAAGTTGGAAAAGGCGGTATGTATTAGTCATGGTATTTGGGTATCTTAAGTTGAATATTCTCATTAAGAGTATGTAAATATTATTTTATAAAAAAAAAAAAAAAAAATAAGTGTTAAATTGTAATATAGCTATGGCCATGATAGACACCAATCTTACAGGTCAAACTCTAACTTATCAAGTAGCTTAATCATGTGAGGTGATAGAAAGTACAAAAAGTAAAAGAATGAAAAAAAAAAGAGCTCATAGAAAGTAAAAGATGTCTTAACAGTGTATACTAATTATCATGGCAATCTCTCGAGGTCGAGTCTGATGGCTATTGTTCCAATATTTTTGGACTTTATATAGGTGGCTAAGGAATTCAAATTTGGCATGGAGAGCTCTTCCACATTCAAGAGAGAAGCACTCGTTGGCCATGGTTTGCTGCTCTTTTTCTCTGTCTTCATCATTTTTCCAACTTTGTTCATCTGTCAGCTTCTAAAGTTGCTGCTCCTGCACACACAATCATTCTCCAAGTTTTATTATTTCTGCCATTGGTTCCCTCTTGTTGATGTCGGTATCATATTTTGTCATGTTAGTTTTGAGGACATCTTTTGTATCTTTTCTGTTATTAGCCGTGTTTACATTGACCTTCATTAAGTGGAAAACTATATTTTTAAGGACTGAAACCATAGAAACATCACAGCATTCTTTCCATTCTTGCTGAATTTGAGGATTACCTTTGTGTTATACTTATTTTCCAAGTCTCTGAAAATGACTTCTTTCCCAATGAAAAAAGTTGTGGTCTTTGTTTTTGCTTCTAATCAGGGAATCATTTGAGTATGCAGAAATTATATGCAATGTTAATATTGCATTTATTTTCTGTTTTACAGTTTGTGTGCCAAATTTAAAGTTTTTTATGTAAATCCGGGAGACTAACCTCATGCAGTGTAAGTCAGGGCCCTCTATACTGTATGTAATTACAAGTTTTTGAAAAGATTTTTTACTGTGCAGTATACTCAAACAGTGAATTCCTGTATATTGAGGAAAAATAAGGCGTATAAATGGTGATTTACACTGTCCATCTTTAGATGTTAGTATGTTTGCATTAGGCAATTCTAGGGCATTGCCTTTTGAATCCTCTATATATAATGCTGGTATGTTCGATCATAAGCAGATAATCTACTGTTACCAAACTCATATTTGTGTTAAATATGTACATGTTATGCAGTATATTATGACAGCAGTTAGTTGCAAATCTTGCACATTCTGTAATGTAAGGATTTCTTTAAGCATAGGCACAATTAGACTGTTAGATAAATATTTTTATCAGAAGGGAAAAATAGAGTAAAGTTACAATTTGAAAGCAGAAAGTTCTATGGAGGTATCAGATATTTATAGTCTTCCCGAATCTTATGCTAACAGTTGGTTCTACCACGAGCCACATTAATCAAAGTTTGCATAAATTCAAGATTCTTACTTAAAGGTGTCAAGAGTTGGCATAGAATCTATTTCCAACCTCTTGTATACTCTAAATCTTGTACTGAGAGAGAGAGAGAATACGTATGTATATATGAGATGGTTTTTCAGAAGTGAGAAAGGTTTTCTTTTTTTTTGTATTTGTATTATTATGATGATGAAAATAATAATAATGAAAATAATAATAATAATGATGATGATGCTAATAATAATAATAATAAAATATAAGGCAAATACCAACAATCAAAACATTGTAGCATCATTTATTTTTAGCATCAACAACAAGAGTGCTACATTTGAAACATTCGCAGCGTGAAAACACTTGCACCTTAGGAAAAATGGAAATATTTTTGAAATTAGAATATAAATGTTATTAAAATCAAGACTAAAATATATGTAGACAAAGAACTTAATATAAATTTTGTAGACATAAAGAACAGAACTTATAACTATTTTCAAAGTTGCAATGTGAAGCTGGAACTGTAAATTACTTTATTATTGTATTACAGCAATAATGTACTAATAATTATAATTATAATCATCATCATTGTAATAATAATAATGATAATTATAATAGTGATAACTCTGTGTGATTACCTAATTGTGATCACACAGAGTTATTACTATTATAATTATCATTATTATTATTACAATGATGATGATTATTATAATTATGTGTGTGTGTACGCGTGCGTGCGTGCGCAGATGTTCATGGTAGTCGAAGGTATTCTTCTTTACAATTCTTTTGAGTTTTGTCTGAATTGATAATTTTTTTTCTGCCATGGAATACTGCTAATAATAAATATAGCAGTAGTAACAGTAATAATGATAATGAAAATAAGTCATTATACAGTAATTTGTTGTGATGATGATAACAATAATTGGAATTAATGAAGATAATAGCAATGTTAATAATTATAGGAGTAGGAGAATACTGTAAATATAAGCGTGTGTGTGAGTGAGAGATTTCAAAACCATTAATACTGTACTATATATTCGTTTTGGGTTTTCTCTGTCAACATATTTATATCTTTGTTCGTAGGTTGAGGCTTGATGTCTTGTTTAAGTGTGTGGCAGAGAGAGAAAGAGAGTTCAAATTTAGATTCAAAATATTACTATGATAATAGTTCTCTTTTTTTTTAAACTTAAAAATGCAGTTATGAGTACACATGTAAATGAGCAAATAAATAAGATTATAACTCAATTTATTATGAGGAAATAATAATGGTGATTATAATAATATAAGAGTAATTAATAATACTGATGATGATAATGATAATAATAATAATAATAATAGTAATACATACAGGTAAACAGAAATAAAGCTTACCCAGAAAATGAAAATTAACTAGACTTAAGAGATGTATAGACAATTACAAATAAATAGTGAATAATGAGATAACTCAGTAAAATGTAAGCATACTAATAATGATGATAATAATAAAAGTAATAATAATAGTAAAGTATAATATTAGTAATAATTTTCTCATTAAAATACCTGACATACAGATATGAAGTAATTAGGCATACAAATGTTTTGGTTCATGAATAAGTAAATTTATGGAGAATTGAACTTGACTGGATGAATTGAGTGTATAGTAATACCTTCAAGATATAATAGTGTCTAATAATGTTTAGTTCCCTCTATCATGAACGTCGTCACAATTTTTGTACTAGTGATAATATTATCAGATGATACTTAAGCTTAAAGATCATAGAAGTTAATTGCAATTTACACGAAGAATAGTTAGTTTTAATCATTAAACCATTTATTTTTTTCTTTTATTTCTTTCTATATGAGGGTGACACTGGGACAGGCAAGAAAATTGCCCTCATCAGGCCCGGGTATGAGGAAAACATTAAGTAAAAGCTTATGGACAAGGTAGAAATAAGGGAATGATATTTAGTTTGATTAGTGTATGAGCAATATCTCTACTTGTCTAAAACTATAAACTACAGTATACAGTTTGCCTTTGAAAGCTGTGAAGGCGGATTAACATGCTCTGGAATATAATTCTAGAGTGTTGGTTCTCTCATTGTGATAATTTGAAACCTGCGTCTATTTTGTATCTCGGAATAAAGAGATAACATCTGTCTTGTGGAGGCTCCCCTTATATCACTTGACTGTTGGAAAATCAGATAACCAGTTAGGATTGTGATGGTTCAGATATTTTGTGAATGACTGTAAACAGCTTAGGCAATATTTTTTTTGGACCCAGTCAACCAAGTTTTTGGAGAGCCTTTGTGATGTGGTCATATTTACTTATTCCTCCCAAAATTTATTAGTTTCTGTATTCTCATAATATGCGTCTTATTTGTAGCTCCCCATATGGTTGTGGAATAATTAAAATAACTAAGGGCTAAAGATTACATTATCTTTTATACCTGATAAGTAGATTAGCGTTCCTGTTACCTTTTTGCAGATTTCATTAAGTGAGAATCAAGTAACATGTAATTTTCAGTGAATTCCTAGATATTTGACAGTTTTGCGATGTTTGTTGATATTACTACCCAAGCTAATTGTAGTGTTTTCTTGAATTTATGCTCTGTAATACCTTGACCCAGTAAGCATGCATTGTGTTTTATTTTTGCTAATTAACAGCCTGTTTTCTTGACAATAGCTTTTGATTTTTAGCAAAGTGTTTTTGCTCTTAAAGTTAGCTCTGGGAGATTATTGAAGTCGCCACTGAGAAGTAGCTGAGTGTCATCTGCATACTATACAACTAAACAGTCAGATATGAAATTAGATAGATCATTTACGTAAATAGAGAAGAGAATAGGACCGAGGATTTGTCCCAGGGGAATGCCAAATGATAAATTTTTTGGAGTAGAGATAATATTTTAAGACTGTTTGAATGTGATTAGAAAAATATTCTATAAATCAGGTCATATCAGTCTTTAGTGTATTACACTTATTTAAGATTTTCATGGTTAACACTGTCAAAAGACTTTTGATAAGTCTAATAATAACAGGAGCAAAACTTTTTGTAGATTTATTTGTGACTGTTCAGTGCAGTTTCATTTGATAATTTTGGACTGAAACCATGCTGATTTTCTGATAATAGTCTGTTTATCTCTAGAAATGACATTAGGTGGTTAGCAACAATTTTCTTTTGATATTTATGAAAAGATGGGTAGGTAGGAAATGGGATGATAATTAGTCGCATCTTCTGTATCACCCTTTTTATGTAGAGGAAGTACATGCTGTTTTTCCCAAGAATCGGGAAACCTGCTAGTAACATTGGGGTTGTTTACAATTATTGTGATATAGAATACAATCATTGGTAGAGCATCGTTGTTTAATGGAAAGGGTATACCTTCTGGACTATTAGAACATGAGATTCTTATATTCTTTGTAAGAATTATGGTAGCATAGTCAACAGGATTAAATTTAAAATACTCTTTGGAAGAGTTTTTTTATTTTTAATTACACATTTTCCTTTAGTTGATGATTTCTTGTGTTGTCACATATGTATTTTTTACCAATATTTGCAAAATAATTGTTAAAGTTTTCAGCTTTGTCTTTCATTTATAGTTTCAAGACCCTCCAAGATATTCTTTCTACTGGGATTCATACTTCTTATATTTTTCCATGTTGCTGCCATATTATGTTTAGTCAAGAATCTGGAAATTTTTTTGCTTATGTCAAAGAGAGATCTGACACGTTTCTTTTCTCTATTTATTGTTCACTTAGTCGTAGCATATCTTTTCATTTTAAAATTGTATCTAATTTCTGATGTGCATTGCCTCTTTATGTCATTAGTAATCTAAAGGGGTAAAGAGCAGGGTGTCTTTTTTGTTGTAATTGATGTGCAATTATCTAGGCATTTTTGAAAGATTTTTGTAAGAGAGAGAGATACATTGAAAAGAAGCACACAAATCATTTAGAAAAAGAAGCACATGAAGAAAGGATCTGAGAGAGAGAGACAAACTGTATCGACTCAAGCTTTTGTGCTAGTTAAATTTTGCCCTTGTCTGCTTCTCTCCTTTTCCTCCAAATGGCATGGGTATAGAAAATAATCACTTACTACACTGCAACATATGAAAAGCAAAAAATTTGGAACAGTATCATACATGTGTCACTGCTACCAAAGTAAACACACTGAGGGCCTGTGCCATTTAGCGGCTGGCTCTGAAAATGAAATGTGGGACTTTCAAACTGAAAACTACTAAATTGGCTGCTTGTTTTTTAACGCGTCCATTGCTTCTGATATTTGTTAACTGAGGGTCTGTGAAACTGAGGTATGAGTGTACTATTTTCATACATTCTGTGCATATAGTAATTCTTTTACTTTTATGTAGTATTTTCAGTTTGTGAATAGTCAAAACCATGTTAATTTAATTTGAGTAAGCTGTGTGATGACTCGTTCGATTTTATCTAAGTATATAGGACTGTGTTACTTATTAATCTAATAATTTTTAAGGTGTCTTGAGCATAGATTAGCCTTGTTATATTTCCTTTAATAAGATGGTTTCTTTATGGTATATTCATTTTAGGTAAGAAGTGTTTAAACCCCAATGTGTTTGTCATTATCCATCTTATTATATAAGACAGCAAATCTTATGCTCTTATTTTTGACATTACAGATATCAATTCCAGCACCATGTCAGGACTTAAAGGTCGAGGAAATAATTCATTTGAATTTAGCTATGACCGAGTTTTCAATCCCTCTGCCACTCAAGCTGAAGTATTTGAAGATATATCACAGCTTAGCCAGAGCGCGCTAGATGGTTACAATGTATGTATTTTTGCCTATGGACAGACAGGATCTGGAAAGACGTATACCATGGAAGGCATGCAGGGTGATGAAGCCTTAGAGGGAATGATACCAAGAACTGTCAAGCACATATTCAGAGCTTTGGAAGAGCTAAAGGAAAAATGCTGGACATACAAATTAGAGGCAAGTTTCTTAGAGATATATAATGAGACAATCAGAGATCTGCTCGCAACGCCAAAGGAGGCTAAAAGTTTAAGTTACGAAATTAAACTACAGGACAACAAGAAAAATGAGATATATGTAACAAATTTGAAGTCCGTGCCTGTTGAAGATGAGAGAAAACTTCATACGCTGTTGAGTATGGCCCAGCAACAAAGAGCCGTGGCTGCAACGTGCATGAATGATCATTCGTCTCGTTCGCATTCAATCTTCAGGCTAAAAATTGTTGGTGAGAATTGGAAAACGACTGAGTCGTGTGAAGGAACATTAAGTTTGGTAGATCTTGCTGGATCGGAAAGGCTAAAGGAGTCAAAATCGGAAGGTGCGCGTCTTACTGAGACACAGAACATCAACAGGTCCTTGGCAGATCTTGGAAATGTCTTAATGGCACTTGGACAAAAACAAAACCACATTCCTTATCGTAACTCTAAACTGACGTATCTTTTACAGAACAGCTTAGGAGGTAATTCAAAAACATTGATGTTTGTCAACGTTTCTCCTCTCGAATCTTGCTTCAATGAAACACTAAATTCACTGCGTTTTGCCACTAAAGTAAATCAGTGCCATATAGGTACTGCAAGTAAGCAGATAAAGAAATGATTAACAAGTGCATAGCTATTGTGTTTTCAGAAGCTTCATGACTTGTCAGTAGACAGCAGTTGCTTAAGCATGTACTTTATCTTTTTATAATCTTATGGATTGGATATAATTTTATAACTTGGATTGCTGTCTTCATATTTTGTAAATAATCTTTAAGAACGTACATTTCTTTCATTTTATCCCTCTGTGTATAACTCTTTAGCATCTTACGGATTGGATTTTAAAGGTTTTTGACTTAAATTGCTGCCTTCATATATGTACATAATCTTTAAGAACTTTTCTCTTTCTTATCCCTCTATGTACCTAGTTTAAGATTACCTGCTAAAGAATTATGTATTCGATATAGACTAGATTGTATTTTGCTATTATAATATAATATTAAGAAACAAGTTTTCTTCTTGTTTTTATTATGAGTAGTTCACTGTATCTTTAAACACTTATTTATGTACAAAAACAGTGTTCATGATATCCACAGCTTCCTGTATACAGTGTAATTCTTTCAGTGTAACTGGTATAAAGCATTGAAATGGTCTGTAAATTTATATTTGATATTCACACTACTGTTCCCAATATATTTTATCAGATACAAAACATTGGTATTTGTATATGGAGTTTAGAATAAAAAATATCCAGAGGAACTTCTGCAATACTGATTTATAGTTTTACTTTTATATTTACTATTATAATTGAAAGTATGTTGTTCTAATTCTTTTAATACATTCTTTTATTATCTATGGAACAGATAAAGTGAATAAAGTAATTTTAGAAATTTTATGACTTTTTATCTTTAATAATGGTCAATTAAGTTTATTTTACTAATTATCTGACCTGCAGTAAACATTTGCCATTGGTAATCGTGACTGTGGGAAGCTGCTGTCATGAAGTAGTCTCGTAATTTAAATGTACAATCCACGACATTATATTTGTATAAGACCTTCCATAAGAGTCTCATGGCATTTTTCTCATAGTTGAGGCATTGAATATTATGTTGGTTCCATGTGATAACCTAATATATGTTTCTGTAGGAGCCTGTCAGTCTATTTTATCCATTGGTGTTTTGAGATTTGGGCGAGGATTGTGCCAGCAGTTGCTAACAAGAGAATGCTACTATAGTTTCCACTCAAGGGTCAATCACCCTTCCTTTTGATGGAACAAAGTGTGTCGGTTCGTTCATCCAGATTTTGATGAGGAACTGATGCATTCAGTAAAGGAGCAAGTTGCCTCCAGACCGGTATCCTTTGGCTGGTATTCCATCGAGGCCTTATTTTTCAAGGTTATGATGGCTTCCTATACTTCGTCAAATGTATGTGTTTAAATTGACAGACATCAATGGGCTACTTTGGAATGCTGTTGATCACATTTCCGTCAAAGTTATTTTGGTGTGCAAATTTTTCAAAATGCTTCCTCTGTCTAGAAATGATGTCAGCTTTGGCTCAGGATGGTTGAACCATTGGGTTTTGAAAGGGGATTGAACGTGAGTGGATGAACCATAGATGGCTTTAGTTATACTGCAAAAGCCTCAAGTTCTATAGGTATCTGGTAGCTGTTTGATTTCATAAGAATTATTCATCCACTATTTGTTCTTCAGCTTCTGGATGATCCTCTTTACTGCAGCCTTGCACTCCTGACAAGATTTATTCTGGTAGCTGATTGTTATTATGCAATGTGATAAAAGCTTTTTTTTATCGATGATGAGTTGCTAATTATCATGGAATTAATCCTAATGCTTATTAATCTTGATCCTTAGATGCCTCCTTGTCAAGGTGGTAACATTCTCCGATTGATTCTAGTGTTCCTCTACGGGTTGTCGAACTTCAATCCTGTCGATTGTGCTACCCTAAATTTTACATTAAGAGACTGGCTCTTATGGTCCAGATGGTATACCATTTCAATACATTAAAGATGCTCTACCTATGATTGTATCTTATATTCTAGCTGTTATAAACACTTCTATTGTTACTAAAAGATTTCCTGACTCTTGGGAAAAATCATATGTAATACCTCTGGATAAAAAGGGGGACAGAGAAGAAATGACAAACTAGAGTCCCATTTCCCTGCTACCCATTTTCTCTTAAAATATTAGAAAAATTGTTGCATGCCAACTAATGTCGTATCTAGAGACAGACTATTAGCTATTAACCAACATGGTTTCAGACTGAAATTCACGACAGAAACTGCACTGCTTAAAGTTACTAATAGAATTTATAATACTATTGATAAGAAAAAATCTCTGCTTGTATTATTAGACTTATCAGAAGCCTTTGACAGTGTAAACCATGAAATTCTTATTAATAAATGTACTAACCTAAATACTGACCCGACCTGGTTTAGAGTATATATCTAATCACAGACAGTCAATCCGTCTTAACAGCATTATCTCTACTCGAAAAAATGAATCATATGGTGTTCCACAGGGATCAGTCCTTGGTCCTGTCCTCTTCTCTATTTATATAAATGATCTGTTTTGTTTCATTTCTGACTGTCTAGTTGTACAATATGCAGATGACACAGCTACTCCTTAGTGGTGATGATAATCTTCCAGAGCTAACCTTAAGAGCAAAAAAGTCAAAAACGTAAAACCTATTTTCAAGAAATTGGGCTGTTAATGAACGTAAATAAAACAATGCATGTTTATTGTTCAAGGTTCCATATAGCACAAATTCTAGAGAATAGAACAATTCATTTTTTGTTTTTGGCAATATCTATCACTGAAGGCATTAGGGTGCAACTAGGACTGGTTCAGACAGTTCTGGGTTGAGTCTTCCTTCAGGACGGTTCTCTCCTCATGCCTACAACTACACTGAATATTTCGGTGTATTCATTACACATCTCTTGCTATTCCATTACATTTGAAAAGTCACAACACTCCCCACATCTGTCTCTTTTTTTCCACATATTTGCTGTTATTTATGGAAGGTTCACAGCTTATGGCCCCCAGTATCCAGCATAGAGGGGTACAAAGAATCTCCGGGGATCTTGTTGACTACTACTGGCTGAGGACAGACACGCCTGGTGGTAGTAACGGGTCTGCCCTTAACCTTGCACCTCCCAATAGATCTGCTTCTTTCACTCTCCACTATTCTAACATTTGTGGCCTGAACTCTATGACGAGGCTCATGGACCTTGAATCTCCTGACTTTGATGTTTTCTGGCTAAAAATCTATCTCTCCACTACCACTATTTTCCTTTGCTTCTGCTATTGTTCTCCAAATTCCACCGTGTTTGTGTCTTTCTTTGAATATCTGTCCTCGTGCCATGAGTCTGCTATCTTCTCACCCATCCGAAGTTCTCTACCTTGGAGACTTCAATGTACACCACTGTGAGTGGTTTAATTCTTCTCGCACTGATGTGGGAGGAAGTGAGGCCCTTACTTTCTCTATTACTCACGATCTGGAGCAGATTATCAAACATCCTACTCGTGTTCCTGATCATCACGAACATGCAGTAAAACACTCTTGACCTATTGCTTACTTCTAACCCTTCAAACTAATCTTATTCCGTGCTTTCCCCTCTTGATAAATCTAACCACACTGATCTCAATCTCTTCCATTTTTGCTCCCCTCCACCAATCCCTCCTCAGCGCTGCCTTTGGCACTTTGAGCGTACCCAACATGAAAATTTGCATAACTTCCTCTTTGACTTCCCATGGGATGACTACTGCTTTCAGTCCCACAACCTTGATCAGGTATCTCTAAAAGTTGCCGAGATCATGACTTCCCCCTAAACCTCGGTTTGATCGTGCCCGTTCCATGGCTATCCAGGCCAGGAATTTGGCACACTGATCTTACCAAGCCTCTCCTTCTGATTTAACTCTCTTTGCTTTTATTGTAGTTAGGAATCACTGTACTCCTCAGATTCGAAGGTCTAAGGCTTCCTTTATAAGAAGGAAAATTCATGACCTTAACTCTTCTCCGACTGACAAATGCTTCTGGTCCTTAGCCAAAAACCTCTCCAAAAACTTCTGTAACTCAAGCTATCCCCCTCTCATCCATTCTGATGGCTCTATAGCTTGCTCTCCCACAGACAAAGCCACTCTCTTTGGCTCTCATTTTTCTGCCAACTCTTCTATAAACGATTCCAGTGCTCCTGTTCCTCAATTATTACTCCTCTCTAACCCTATGCCCTCCCTTATCCTTTCTTCACGCAAAGTTCATAAGGTTCTTCGCTCACTAAAGACAAACAAGGCATCTGGCAGATGAACTGGCTCCCGTGCTTTGTCGTCTTTTTTGTCTCATTCTGTCAACCTGTATCTATCCTTCATCATGGAGGCATGCTATATTTCACCCTGTTCCTAAGAAGGGTGACCACTCTATTCCTTCAAAATACCGACCTATTGCCTTAACCTCCTCAATTGCTAAAGTTTTCGAAACTTTGCTCAATGCTCATTTCATGAAACGCCTTGAATCTAACTCACTTATCTCCAATCACCAGTACGGCTTCTGCAAGGCAAGGTCCACTGGTGACCTCCTGTCCTATCTTACTCATGTATGGTCATGTTCTCTTAGGGACTATGAGGAATCCTTTGTCGTCACCCATGATATCTCTAAGGCTTTTGGCAGAGTCTGGCACAAGTCTTTGTTGGCCAAAGTCCCTGCCTGTGGTTACCCCTTCTCTCTGTTCTCTGATTTCCAGTTTTCTTTCTGATCGTTTTATATTTGTAGTTGCTGATGGTGCGACATCTATCCCTTTCTCTATTACCAGTAGTGTTCCACAGGGCTCTGTTCTTTCACCTACTTTGTTCCTTCTCTTCATCAATGATCTACAATCCCCATCTTCCTCTCTTCTTCATGCTTTTGCTGATGATTCTACCCTTCACTTTTCCTCTGCTTTTCTTCACAACCTTCATCTGCTACTCGTAATCAGTCTCGTATCACTCTTTCTTCTACTCTCAACTCCGATTTTCAGAGGTTATCTGAGTAGGGCATGCAAAATTTAGTTAAATTCAATGCCTCCAAGACACAGGTTTTAGCTATCTCTTTATCTTCTCCTCCTGATAACACTATTGTCTTCGAAACTAACGAAATTTACCCTCTTAATTCTATCAACATATATGGAATCCATATAGCCTCTAACTTATCTTGGAGGGATTACATAATCAAAATTTCTAAATCTTCATCCAAAAAATTGGGGATTTTGTTTTGTTTTCGTCATTACTTTTCCTCTTTACTGCTACTTAAAATTCATTAAAATCTTATCCATTCCTGCTTAGAACACTGCTGCTCATCTGGGGTGTTTCTTCTTATATTATCTCCTTGATAGGGTTGAATCTAAGGCAGTCAGACTCATTAATGATCCTGCTCTTATTTCTAATCTGGATTCTCTCTCTCTTCGCCGTAAGGTATCTTCCCTTTCTATTTTCTATTGCTACTACATCCATCGCTGCTCTAATGAGTTGGTGAGTTGTATCCCTACCCCACTGCCGAAGCCACGTAACACTCGTCAAGCGGCTTCATGTCACAGGTCCTGTGTGGAGATTTGTAGCTCACGGATTGGTTGATGCAGTGACTGCTTCCTCCCATCTACTTCCAGACTCTGGAACTCTTCCTCCTTCTGTCTTTCCTAATTTTTATGACCTATCATCCTTCAAAAAGCAGATCTATCGTCATCTCAGGGCCTAGTCCTCCATATATCTGGGTCCTCTGTACTTTGACTGTTTTTTCTGTCTGTTGTTTTCCTTTGTGTGACATTACCTCATCTCTGCCTTGTCCTAAGCATTTTTCTTTTCCTTCATCTTGGTGTTTTTTCGTACCCGAGCCTTTAATGATGCATGCAGTTTTTGCCTGTCCCGGTGTCACACATAAAGAAAAAAAAGCGTCTTTGATGGCATTGAAAGACTTTGCAGCTTCTTTTGACCACTGTACTTCCATAGAATTCGGAAATTCTTTGATTAGTTCTGTCATGGAGAACACTATAGCAGCAAAGTGAGGAATTAGATGTCTATAAAAACCAATCATGCCCAGAAACCTTCTTAAGCCCTTAGAATCGGGGGGTAATGAGAAGTTCTGGATGGATGATTTCTTACATTCTGGAGGGGCAATACCTTGATGAGGCACTGCAAATCCAAGGAACTCTAAGGAGGCAGCAACAACAACACATTTATCTAGAGAGATTTGTAAACGGTCACTTAGAATCACAGCAAGTAGATTTGGAAGCTTCGCTATTCACTTGTCTTAGTTTAAAGAAGTTTTCTAATACAAAACCAAATTGTCGGGTTATCTGCTAAAATTTCTGGGATATCATTACTAGCATGAAGAACTTCTAAATCTGTAGATGTACCATTATTAATTTCACAAGTGAGGATTTCTGTCTATCGTAGCCCCTTGGGTTTACAAGCTACCAGCACTTAGCACGTTCACAAGTGGAAATATCAGTCTTTTCTATCCACTTGGGACTCTGTGTCAACACGGAGGGTTACACTATTGGGTTTGGGAAAAGGTGGAGGTACCCAAACACACAATCATGTATGCTGAATGATGGGCCATGGTATAATTTCTCTTAATGTAGTCTTTCATTTTTTTTTTTATCATAGTATACCTTTTAATTGTAATTATAATTTCTACTTCTCTTACCATTGTTTATTTTATTTGCAAATGCTTGTAGTTGTATTTATGTAGAATAAGGCCTTAAATACTACTATGGCTAATTACAATTTATTCTACATAAATATTTGAATGCTGACTTTGATTCAACTGGAACATTATGTATAAATTGCTGCGTGCTGAAAGATTTGATGTCAATCCAAATTCGAATACTGCTGCAAAGGAATGGAATGATTTGCTGAAGACTATCTCAAATTTTCTTACTGTTATTGAAGGACTCTCTCCTAACAAGTTGGATTTGCTTACAAATTATGTTGCTCCATCTGTGCTTGAATATATTTCTGATTGTGACACATATGAAGCTGCTATTGCAACTTTACAGGATTTATATGTAAAGCCTAGGAATGAAGTTTATGCTAGACATTTATTATCCACTCGTCGACAGCAACAAAGGGAATCATTAAATGAATGCTTACAGGCCCTGAAGACTATAAGTGGTGATTGTAACTACAAAGCGGTCAGTGCTGTACAATGTAAGGAGGAAGCAATCCGGGATGGTTTCATAAGTGGATTATTATCTAATGTCATTCGTCAGAGACTCCTTGAGAATAGAACACTAGCTATGAATGAGTCTGACAGTCATTATGAATTTTTCAGATGTGTTAGCCATGCTCCAGCTGCTGTTAGTAAAGGTCAAAGGTGCTTTTTCTGTGAGAATAGAAAACATCCCCACATCAACTGTCCAGCCCGTGAAGCAACTTGTAATCAGTGTGGCAATATGGAACATTATGCAAAAGTGTGCAAGTCTTATAAGGCTGGAATATCTGCTGCTACTGTATCACCAACATTGGCTACTGTTACTGTGGCTTTCTCAGGTGTTCTTTCTAAAGCTACTCTTAAGATTAAATTGAATGGAATGATAGCTGAGGCTCTGATGGACACAGGTAGCTCTGAGAATTTTGTGAGAGAATCACTTGTTACATGGTTAAATCTTCATGTGCACCCTGCATCTAGCATTGTCTCCATGGCTTCTACATCCTTGAGCACTAAGATACATGGTTACTGCTTGGTGCATGTTGTACTGGCAGGCCATAACTCACAGAGTTAGGCTGTCTGTGCTTCCTGATCTATGGGTCAGAGCTTTATGAATCAACATAAAAGTGTCAGCTTGAAATCTGAAGGAGACTGACCTCCACTGAATGTGTGTGGGCTGGCAACTTTTACCATACCTCCTCCGCTTCTTTTTGCAAATCTGATAAAAGATTCATCTCATCAGAAATTGAGAGGCTTCTCTCAGAAGGAGTCATGGAATCCAGCAATTTGCCTTAGAGAGCTCAAGTTTATAGTCACAACTAGTGAGCGACAAAAGAAACCGATTTACGCCATTGGTTGCTTACCCTCTTCCAGAAATTGATGAACTGCTGAATAAAGTGGCTCAGTATCGATTCTTCAGCACAATTGACCTAAAGTCTGCCTGTCATCAAATTCCAATACATAACGACGACAAGCCATCCAAAGCTTTTGCAGCTTGTAATCAGCTGTACCAATTTACTCGGATCCCATTTGGGGTAACCAATGGTGTCGCTTATTTCCAACGGATAATGGTCCAATTTATTGCTGACAGTAATCTAGCAGATACTGTTGTGTATCTTGACAATATTACTGTCTGTGGGAAAACTAAAGAGAAGCACAATACTAACCCAGGATGATTCATGGAGGCTGCTAAGCAGGCAAATTTAACCTTTAATCATGATGGGTGTTTGTTTTCAGTTTCATGCGTAGATTTCTTGGGTTATATTGTCTCTGATGGGAAGATTAAACCGATTCAGAACGTCTTTGGCCATTACGGGGCTTGCCCATTGCACATGATATTGCTTCATTATGTCGAACTCTTGGTATGTTTTCATATTACTCACAGTGGATACCAAACTACTCTGAGAAAGTTGTTCCTCTGATTCAGGCCAAAATGTTTTCACTCTCTGAAGCTGCTAAGGAGGTATTTAAACAATTAAAAATTGAAATTGGACTCGGTAGTACAATCCATTGATGAAACTATCCCATTTGTGGTAGAGATGGATGCATCTAAGGATGCTGTGGCAGCCACTCTCAATAAATCAGGAAGACCTGTGGCCTTCTTTTCTAGGACTCTTAGCCCTAGCCAAAGGGAACATTCTGCTATAGAAAAAGAGGCATGTGCAATAGTAGAAGCACTTCGCAATTGGCGTCACTATCTGACTTGGAGCCACTTTACTCTTATTACCAATCAGGAATCAGTAGCTTTTATATTGGATTCAAAGCAATCAGGCAAAATAAAAAATGACATAATACAGAGGTGGAGAATTGAGCTTGCCTGTTACAATTTTGACATTTAATATCGGCCTGGCAAGGATAATATCCCTGCTGATGTATTATCAAGGGTGTATTCTCAGCTGTGGGTATAGAAATTTTACTGAATTTACTCAATTAACTCTACCACTCTGGTATAACACGAATGGCACATTTTGTTAGGATGCGAAACCTTCCTTTTTCTGTGGAGGAGGTAAAAAGGGTAACTTCCTTATGTCCATTTTTGCTCAGCGTAAGCCATAGTTTTCTCAACCTGAATCATCTCATTTGATCAAGCAACAGTTCAATTTGAAAGACTTAGTATTGATTTAAAGGACCACTGCCATCCTCATCAAAGAATCAGTATCTGCTGACTGTTATTGACAAATTTTCTCGGTTCCCATTTGCTTTTGCATGCCCTGATGTGAGCTCACGGACTGTTATCAGATGTCTTAGTCAATTGTTTGCAATATTTGGTATGCCTGCATACATCCATTCTGATAGAGGAGCTTCGTTTATGTAAGCAGACGTCTGCCATTTTCTCAACAGCCGAGGGATTCCTACTAGTTGTACTATTCTATATAATCCCCAGGGCAATGGTCAGTGCGAGGTGTACAATGGAGTGATCTGGAAATCTATTGCTCTTGCACTAAAATGAAAACATCTACCTGTTTCTCATCGGGAGCTTGTTTAAGAGGATGCCCTACATTCAATCCGTACTCTATTTTAAATGGCTATAAATGCCACTCCACATGAGCGCCTGTTTGCTTTTCAATGCCGGTCAACCAGCGGATACTCTCTCCAACATGGCTTTTCTCCCCAGGACTTGTCCTAGTAAAACGCCGTGTCAGAGAATCCAAGTGACCCTATTGTTGAAGAGGCAGAACTCATAGAAGCAAACCCTCGATATACCCACATACGTTTCTCTAATGGCAGGGAAACTACTGTATCAACTCGGCACCTGGCTCCAGGAAATGATGTTCAGAATATTACTCAGAAGACTGATAACTCTAAACACCTGGCTCCAGCAAATGATATGCACAATGGTACTCACAGGACTGATAATTTTCATTCTTCCGCTGCTGAAAGTGTAGATATTATGTACAGACAAGTGTACAACAGTAATGACACGAATCAACCACATAATGCTAGTTGACCTGATTCTTTGGGCGCCCCAATGAATCAGGGAACTCAGCGTCCTTCACTCTCATCTATAAATGAGATGCCGGTACCTTTGCGTAGATCAGAGTGCCAACGTCGAACTCCAAATCGCTTAGATTTGAAAATTACTTTATTTGAATGTTTTTATGGTATACTTTCTATTATTATAATATGCTTATTGCTATAAGGCATTATATGTTTTATGCTTTGATACAGTGAGCTTCTTGTCAGTAGGGATGAATAATATAATATTCTCTTAATGGAATCTTTAATTTTTTTTTATCATTGTATACCTTCTAATTGCAATTATAATTTCTAATTATCTTACCATTTTTTATTTTATTTGCAGATGCTTGTAGTTGTATTTATGTAGAATAAAGCCTTAAATACAACTATGGCTTATTGCAGGCCATAGAGCTAACAACTCCAAGAGTTTGGGGGAGGGGTACCGGAGATTTTGGAGCGCCAAATGTACTTTGGTACAAAGTACTCTATATTTAGTCGCTACGACAAAGGGTGGCCATACACACACACACACACAAACAACTTTTTGTCAGTGAGGCAACATGGCTTCAGAGAAGGTAGATCAACAGTAACAAACTTATTAGAATTTTATGATGAGGTAAGCCAAATCTTACAGGAAAGAGAGGGCTGGGCAGATTGCATATTCCTAGACTTCCAGAAAGCGTTTGACACTGTTCCACATGGGAGACTTATTAGGAAGCTGCAATCAATGGCTAGAATAGGTGGAAATGTTTTGGAATGGATAAAAACTTACTTAGAAGGAAGGGAACAGAGGGTTAGAGTAAGACACTCAGTGTCTGAATGGAGAAGAGTTAGTAGTGGAGTTCCACAGGGTTCAGTTTTAGGGCCACTTTTGTTCCTTGTATATGTAAATGACCTACCAGAGTCTGTAAATTCATTCATGAATATGTTTGCAGATGATGCAAAGATTGTGAAGAAAGTAAAAAACGAGAACAATAGTAGAGAACTTCAGGAGGATCTAAATAATCTGCATGAGAGGTCAGAAAAGTGGCTAATGAAATTCAATACTTCAAAATGTAAGGTAATGAGAATGGGTGCAAGTGCAAGAAGGCTCAAGCTTGACTACTCGGTGGCTGGAGTACAACTTCAAGAGACAGAAAATGAGAGAGATCTAGGAGTAAACATACTGGCAGATTTGTCTCCAGAAATACATATAAATGGCATAGTAAGGGCAGCATATGCATTCTTATCAAATGTAAGGGTAGCCTTCAGGCACATGGACATGGAAATGTTCAAAAATATTTATGTAACCTATGTGAGGCCAAAACTGGAATATGCAGCCCCCTTTTGGAATCCGCACTTGAAAAAGCACATAGCTAAGCTTGAAAAAGTTCAAAGACATGCCACGAAACTGGTGCCAGAAATACGCAATCTCAGTTATGATGAGAGGCTGAGGGAATTAGACTTACCATCACTCGAAGCTAGAAGAGTGAGGGGGGGGGATATGGTGACAGTCTTTAAATTCCTTCATGGTTATGATAGAGTGGATAGGGATCGATATTTTGATATGGCTGGCTCTAGAACTAGAGGTCATAGTTTGAAGCTTCGTAAGAAAACTTCTTCGCAGGATGTAAGGAAATACTTTTACAGTGTAAGAGTAGTTGATAATTGGAATTGGCTAAGCGAGGAGGTAGTTAATGCTATCTCAATCCATAGTTTTAAGGACAGGTATGATAAGTATCACTAAGTATAAAATGGAACCGATGAGGAGACGGGAAGATACGAGCTTTGGGCTCTTTCCCGTAAACACAATTAGGTAATCACAATTAGGTAATCACACATGTGCTATATGTTTGTCCATGAAGGCCACCAATTCCCGGGGGGTGGTTGAGTCTTGTTCAAGGCAAGTAATGGCCAAACACAATGCGGTGTATGTTTTTCCATTTAAGGTCACCTACTCCAGGGGGGGGGGGAGTAACCACTGTAAAAGCAAATTACAATTAAACATAGAATCTCTAAAGTCTACAATTTATTAGATTAAGGTAAACTCGTAATTAAAATAACTAAGATTTAGTGTCACTACAACAAGCTCAAATTCATTATTAACCATATCACCATTAACATTATTCAAAGTCTTACTATTAAGAATCAGATAAATAGCAATGTAAAACAAATTAGAATTAAACAGAGAATCTTTAACTTCTGTAATGTCTTAGATTTAGGTAAACAAATCGGTCAACTCGTAGTCAAAATCTCGCCTCATTACAAGGTAAGTATGGTCCACAGATCCACTTTTGTTATTTGCATGTCATACCTAATTGTGATTACCTAATTGTGTTTACGGGAAAGAGCCCAAAGCTCGTATCTTCCCGTCTCCTCATCGGTTCCATTTTATACTTAGTGATACTTATCATACCTGTCCTTAAAACTATGGATTGAGATGGCATTAACTACCTCCTCGCTTAGCGAATTCCAATTATCAACTACTCTTACACTGAAAAAGTATTTTCTTACATCCTGCAAAGAAGTTTTCTTACGGAAGCTTCAAACTATGACCTCTAGTTCTAGAGCCAGCCATATCAAAATATCGATCCCTATCCACTCTATCATAACCATGAAGGAATTTAAAGACTGTCACCATATCCCCCCTCACTCTTCTAGCTTCGAGTGATGGTAAGTTTAATTCCCTCAGCCTCTCATCATAACTGAGATTGCGTATTTCTGGCACCAGTTTCGTGGCATGTCTTTGAACTTTTTCAAGCTTAGCTATGTGCTTTTTCAAGTGCGGATTCCAAAAGGGGGCTGCATATTCGAGTTTTGGCCTCACATAGGTTACATAAATATTTCTGAACATTTCCTTGTCCATGTGCCTGAAGGCTACCCTTACATTTGTTAAGAATGCATATGCTGCCCTTACTATGCCATTTATATGTATTTCTGGAGATAAATCTGCCAGTATGTTTACTCCTAGATCTCTCTCATTTTCTGTCTCTTGAAGTTGTACTCCAGCCACCGAGTAGTCAAGCTTGAGCCTTCTTGCACTTGTACCCATTCTCATTACCTTACATTTTGAAGTATTGAATTTCATTAGCCACTTTTCTGACCACTCATGCAGATTATTTAGATCCTCCTGAAGTTCTCTACCATTGTTCTCGTTTTTTACTTTCTTCACAATCTTTGCATCATCTGCAAACATATTCATGAATGAATTTACAGACTCTGGTAGGTCATTTACATATACAAGGAACAAAAGTGGCCCTAAAACTGAACCCTGTGAAACTCCACTACTAACTCTTCTCCATTCAGACACTGAGTGTCTTACTCTAACCCTCTGTTCCCTTCCTTCTAAGTAAGTTTTTATCCATTCCAAAACATTTCCACCTATTCTAGCCATTGATTGCAGCTTCCTAATAAGTCTCCCATGTGGAACAGTGTCAAACGCTTCCTGGAAGTCTAGGAATATTCAATCTGCCCAGCCCTCTCTTTCCTGTAAGATTTGGCTTACCTCATCATAAAATTCTAATAAGATTGTTACTGTTGATCTACCTTCTCTGAAGCCATGTTGCCTCACTGACAAAAAGTTGAAGGATTCCAAGTGAAGAGAGATATGTTTCCTTACTAGTTTCTCCATAACTTTGCAAACTATGCTGGTCAAGGAAACTGGTCTATAGTTCAGAGCCATATCCCTCCTCCCCTTTTTGAAGATAGGTATCACATTTGCTTGTTTCCAGCATCTTGGAATCTCCCCTGACTCCAGTGACTTTTTAAATATGATACTTAGTGCCACTGATATTGAGTTTGCGCATTCTTTAAGCACATGAGGGGATATGTCATCAGGACCTGTAGCTTTATGAACATCTAAATCCATCAGCGCTTTGCATACCTCTGTGGCTGTAAGGTTGATGTTCTCTAATACCGGCCCTTAAGCTTCTATCACTGCAATCTGAGGGGGTGGGGTATTTTCTACTGTTAATACTGACTGAAACTCCTTGATCAATTCTTTGCAGATCTCTTCATCCGTCTCAGTGATGCTTCCATCCGCTCTCTTTAGCCTTTAAACCTGTTCTTTTACCTTCAGTTTTCCTCTGATAAAGCTGTGGAAAAGCTTGGGATTTTCTTTAGCCTTCCTGGTGATGTCCCTCTCATAGTCTCTCTCTGCCTCTCTCCTTTTACTTAGGTAGTAATTTCTTGCTCTTTTGTATGTTTGCCAAGCATTTATGTTTTTTCTCTTCCTATACCTTTTCCAGCATTTGTCTCTCCACTCCTTAGCTCTTTTACACCCATTATCGAACCATTTCTCTCTGGCATGAATTACACCTACTTTGGTGACAGGTATGCAGCAATCCTACTATCTTCCCATATTTCTCACAAAAGATGTCATACATTTCTTGTACAGATTTGTTGTAAAATAAGGTTCTCCAGTCAAGAACTGCAAAAAGCTCATTCATTTTGATGTAATCTCCTTTCGGATTGCTCCTCCTCATGTCCTCAGTGCCTCTACTCTCAGGAAGAATATCTTCAATGATATACTCCATCAACAACACACAGTGGTCACTCTTTCCAATTGGTGGTACATACTCAATTTTTTCAATATCCAACACATTATCTGTGAACACTAGATCAAGTAGTGATGGCTCATCCCCACCTCTGGCCCTCGTTGGTTCCATTACGTGTTGGTGTAGGAAATTCCCTTGTACGCAATCTAGGAATCTTGCCCCGAATGAGTCCTCACCACTGTGTGGGTCAAGATTTATCCAATCTATCTCTTTATGATTAAAGTCTCCCATAATCAAAATCCTACATTTTTTTTCCCGTGCCATGTTAACAACTGAGTTTATGACTTCAATAGTACCTATATGACTTTCCTCATAAACTTCAAGCCTATGTTGGTTCCTTGGTGGGTTGTATACAACAGTTATTATAATGCTCTCTGACCCAGTATTTATGCGAGCAACAAGAAATTCCTTGAACTCACATTCTATTGCCAAGTTTATTTCTTCAACTTGAATCCTTTCACTTATGAGCAGTGCTATCACTCCACCAGTCCTCTCAGATCTTTCAACCCTTAGTATTCTGAAGCCCTTAGGAAAAACTGTGACACTGTTTATGTCCTCACTCAACTTAGTCTCTGCAATTGCTACTATATCTGCCTTACTGTTGTGAATCCCATCTTTTAATTCTACTGCCTTACCAGCTAATCCATCAGCATTTGTGTATAACAGTCTTATTGAGGCCCCATCCCCTGATCTTCTGTAATTATCTTCTTTATCTCCCCTTTGTCTGGAAGAACTCTGTAATGAAAATTTTTCTTCTCTTCTTCATTTCTTTCATCATTTAACCTTCTTGCCTCTTGCAACAAGTTTTTGATCTTTCCCATCTCTTCCTGTGTTCTGTATTGTCTAATGAACACTTCTTTGAATTCTTGAAGGTCTTTTAGACTTTTTTTTCTCAACAATATTTCCCTACATGTTTCCCCTCTCTCAAAGGTTACTTTTGTTGGTCTCGGCTTTCTTTCCCTCGAATATTTACCTAGTTGGTGTATGTTTACAATATCCTCAGGACCACATACTACTCCAAGCTTTCTTATCAGGTCTACAACCCTAGCTTTATTTTCTTCAAGTCTCCCCTGCCATGTTGGCTCCTGGGATTCGCTTATGCCTGAGATTACCACTGTCTTCTCCTTATCAAGTGCCTGTCTGATGAGTGGGTTTGCCCTTTCCATCACAACGTCTTTCATTTTTTCGATTACTGTCTCTTTATAGTCAACTGTTTGTATGTTTTCCAGTGCCACCACCTTTACAGCCTCTTTTACTGCCACATTCCCCTTTTGTGCATCAGCAAAGGAAGTTTTCATGGCATCATTTTCCATATTCAGCTCCTGGAACTCTTTTCTGAACTGTTCAATGTTTTCCTTAATCTGGACATTCCAAGCAGCAATCTCGTCTCTCTCAGAAGAGAGCAGTGAACTAACATCTAATTCCATTAGGTTGTCATTCAGCTGTTTGTTTTTATCTTCTTGTTTAGAAATTCTAGATTCTAGTTGACTCTTTTCCCCTTCCAGCTTCTTTATTCTTTTTTCTAGTTCCTTTCTCTCCTGCCCTTGTGCTTTATTTGCTTCCTCCAAAGATCTTATTTGCTCTCTGAGTGTTTCATTCTCTTTCATTTCTTCATCCATATTCCGAATTTTTTCATCAAGGCTTATAACCATTGCCTCTAAATTCTTGATTTTCTGTTTAAGTCTCCTAATGGCTACCCCTCCTACCGACCCATGGATGGGGGAGGTCTTGGGACAGAGATGACCTCATTTTTATGTTCTCCCTCTCACAGAATATAGAAAGAAGAAGAGAAAGAGGAAAAAAAAGAGAAAAACTTTTATTTACGTTTCACACAGAATTTTTATATCTCCATATAAGTACTATTTAGTGACTCAATTTATCTCTCTTCTGGTAACACCATCTATACAAATGCACGTGCTTATAATCAAATTTGATTTTGGCAGAAGAATGTATTTTAGTTATTTTTTTTATCCCTCTATCTAAGTTACATCATGGTAAAATGAGTAAGATATCCAAGTCACTAATATTAATACTGGAAGTGTTACTCAGCTTTTGATCGTTCAGCTCAGATAATTGATGTGAGTGCAATTCCTGAATAAAACTCTGACCTTAAAGATATATAAATGATGAATTTAATATATTGTTTAGGTAAATATGATAATAGCAATACAACTTGACAACTGTAATTACTCCTATTTGGTCTAAATTAATACTTTTTTTCTTTGATATTCTCCCTTGAGGGTGAGCGGACCTTCCCTTGTGGCCTGCAGGTGGGGTAAGATTTTGTTGATTGTAGGTGGTATTCGCTCTTGCGGGTGAATGGGCTTTCCTATTTGGTGAGGAGGTGAGGTGAAATCTTGTTATTGTTGGTGGTATTCACTCTTGAGGGTGATCGGAATTTCCTATTTTGGCCCGCAGGTGAGGTTGTGCAAAACTGTAAAGATAATGGAAAGCATAAGTGCTCAGTTGAAGATTATTAGTTTACATCAAACAATTTAAATGAATTCCTGTTTTGGAGGTGAGAGAAAGTTATTACATGGTTATCTTGGTGGAGGGTATTGACTGATGATATTTAGTAGACTATTCATGTAGTTGTTTGTTGCAAGTCTGATTATGGAGCTAGCAACATGAAGGGCATTTGGATCTTCGCTGGATGTTGCAGGGGAACCAGTTTTCCGTTGAATTTCTGAAAAGGAATCACATTCGAGGATGTAGTGGAGCAGTGGATGTGGTGAGGCTACCTGGCAAAAGGTGCATTCCCTGACGATATCATCCACTATTTGCCAGGTGCACTTGTACCCGAGTCTCAGACGGTACACATTGACCGCCGTGCTTCGTCGAAGGTTCTTAGGCAGGGTGATTCGCTGAAGATCAGTTGTGGTTTTGTACCACCAGGTTGAGGGGGAGCCAATGTCTGCGCACAGGTAGTGTTTAGTTATTAAGGCGTTAAGGAGTGACTTGGTGGCTTTATTTTTAATCTGTTGAATCCAAGGAAGCAGAGATATTTGGATTTCTGCTCTGAGAGTGGCTTGTTTGGCGGCTTGATCGGCTTCCTCATTTCCCGTGATGCCGACGTTGCTGGGAATCCAGGCAAGAGTGATGGCTTTTCCAAGGCTGGTTGTCCTGTGGTAGTGGCTGAGGATTGTGGTGATGATACGTACATTGTCTCTGAGGAGTGGCTTCTTGATGGCCTGTAAGGCGCCTTTAGAGTCAGAGAGAATTAGGGCATGGTCAGCTCCTTGCTGGATGAAGAAGTCGAAGGCGTTGGCTATGGCAACAAGCTCAGTCTAGAGCGATGAGCAGGAGTTTGACAGTCTCCAGGATAGGACGTGGTTTCCAGTGATGAAGGCGGCGGCTGAGGCTCCAGTTTCTTGATTTACTGAACCGTCAGTGTAGTAGACTTGAGAGTTTGGCCTGCTCCAGCTCTGAATTTTGTCCTTGTATATGTTTTTAAGGACAAGCGGCTTTACCAAGCTTTTGGGGTTGTCAGGGAGCTCGATCTTTATGTCGAGTGGTTGGTCATTCCATGGGGGTGGGCATCTGTATTCAGGAAGCAGAGTGTCCTGTATCTTGGCTAGAATGCTCTCCCTGACTGGCAGTGCTTGCAGGCTAGCGCAGACCTTGGCTGCCCAGGTTCTAGGATGGTGGTTGGGGTGGCGATTGAGGGCTAGATGGAGATTTGTGCCAGCGAGGCATTTATGTTGGGCAGTGGTGGTTTTGGCCACAAAGAGGGTCAGTCTTTGCTGAGCTCTGAGTCTGAGTGGCATGAGTCCCGATTCCATCTGGACGTTTTCTCTCTTGGTCCACATGAGGGCTCCTAGCATGGTACGTATGGCGTTGTTTTGAATTACTTCTATCTCGTGCCACTGTTGGTCTTTTAATAGCCAGAGTGTGGGACAAGCATAGTCTATGAGGCTGCATATGGCTTGTACATAGAAGCTTCTGAGGACATTGAGTGATGCACCATCGTAGAGGCCCAACATCCGATGAAGGACCGCTTGTTGCTGGCTGCACTTGTCGCGCAAGTGTTGAATTTCAGGTCCAAAGGTTTGTCTGCCATCGATGATTACACCCAGGTATTGGTGCTTGGTAACCCAGTCCACAGGCTCATTACCTATGACCAGATTAGTGTCTGGTCTCCACTGGTGGATGGGAAGGGCCTTGGTTTTGCGGGCATTGACTTTAACTCTGAGGGAGATGGAGGCTTGGTGAATCTTGGTGAGGCAGCGCTGTGTCTTGTTAGAGCTTCTGTCATCTGTTGTGACAAGGGCAAAGTCATCCGCATAGTGGAAGAGTTTGGTTCCATGTGGTAGTGCGATGTCCATGAGTTTTTCCATGAGACAATTAAAGAGGAAGGGGCTAAGGATTCCACCTTGGGGGGTCCCATTTTCGTGGTTTTTGTAGGTGGAGTAGTGCCCATCTACTTTAACTTGTGCACTACGGTTTTGTAGACTCTGCTTGATCCATGAGAGAAGGTTACCTTTGATCTGCTTTGATACGAGAGCTGAGAGTATTGCCGGCACACTGGCTAGTTCAAAGGCCTTCTCTAGGTCTAGAAAAACGATGTAACCACGGCAGTTGTTGATAAATGATAGCATGGAGGCTATGCATTCTGAGGTGCCTAAGCCAGGCTGGTAGGTAAACATGTTTTCTGGGAAGAGTGGGCATTTCCAGCGGACTCTGTTAAGTACCATCTTTTCTGCCGTCTTTCTCAGGCAGCTTAGGAGGGAGATGGGGCGAGGGTTGTCAGGGTCCTGTGGTTTTGGGATGGGCTGAATGTCTGCTCTGTTCCATGAGGCCGGTCTGATTCTTCGTGTGTATGTCGAATTGATCAGAGAGAGTAGAGCAAGCTCCCCTTGGGGCCCCATATTTTGAATCATTGTGTATGTGATTCTATCAGCACCTGGGGCTGTGTTCTTAGAACTTTTGCTTACTCTTAGTAGCTCAGTCAGAGAGAATGGGGCATCTGTTTCGTCTTCAGTGTTGATGGCCTCTTCTATTTCTTCCCATCTTGCAGTGGTGAGGTTCTGAAGAGTTATTCTGGTGGTGATGGGGAGCTGGTTGGAGCTTGCTCTAGCCGCAAATTTGACGGAGAGCTCTTCTGCTGCCCTGCTAGGATCCCTGTGGTAGATGATTTTAGGAGGTTTTCCTTTAGCAAAGGAATTAATGCTCCTCCACATCTGGCCCACAGAGGTGTGAGCATCTAGGGTGGAACACCACTCTAGCCATTTTTTCCTCTTAATGTTACGTGTCTCTTCATGGACATGTTCTTTGACTGCCTGGAGAGTGCAGTAGGTGTCTTCAGTGCAACATTTCTTGTGCATTTTCCGGATGACGTTGAGCCAGTGATTGAGTTCTTTAACTCTGTCACAGTAGTACCATCTGCCCCGATGAGTGGTGTCTTGTGGTTTGCAGAGGGGGATGGAGGAGTTTGCTGCAGCTTGCAGGGCATTGACTAGCTCAGCCTCTGCTTGATCGATATCTTCGGATGGTGTGTAGGCTGAAAACCAATTGCTGAGGTGCTCCTGGAATCGGCCCCAGTCGGCCTTCTTGAAATTCCATCGAGGGGGGGGGGAGCAGGGATTTGGAAGATTTCAGGAATTGGCAGCGTGAGATGGATCCCGTAGTGATTGCTTGTGACCAGGGGATGAACTCTCCATGTGGCGTCTTGCTTTAGGGAGTTGGAGACAAAGGTGAGGTCCAGTACCCCACCTCTGTCATGTGTTGGCTCATGATTGTTGAGAAGGGAGACATCTTCTTGGTTGTCCAGCAGGCTCATGATGTGTCTGCCTGCAGCACAGGGGCGCTCATACCTGAATCTTGGATGGTGGACGTTGAAGTCGCTTCCTATTACCAAGTCACGATGACTGGCTAGCCCGAAGAGGGTAGTCAGGTCTAAGCCACCATCCTGTGGTCTATAAATGTTGTACAGATCTATGCAGCTGCCCTGAAGTTTGATGTTAACAGCAAGGACGTGGACATCTTCACCGCAGTGGACCGGTCGGGTCATTTCCTTGGCTAACAGGTTTTTCCTGATGAAGGTGGCGCTGCCTCTGCTCTCCCCTGGAGACCCGTGCTGGTAGAATCCTTTGTATCCTGAGATTTTTGAAGTGCTTTGCTCTGTGCACAGGGTTTCTTGAACCATGATGACATCTATGTTGTCAGCCTTGGCAATGCCTTCAAGATGTTGTACCTTGTGTCTGAGACCCATGGCGTTCCAGTGTAGGATCCCGAGATTAGACATCTTGATGATTTAAGGAGGTGGAGGTGGTAGGAGTGGTGGGTTGTTGAGGCTGGTGGTGGGTTCTGGAGAAGAGGGCAATGGCAACAACGGAGTGGGCTACTTCGACGACTTGATTGTAGGCATCTTGAGGAGAGGCTCTGGTATCGAGGAGTCGGATGGCTGCCTGTATGGCTTGAATAATAATGTTGGTGAGCTCATTTACTGTGAAGAGGGCTTGCTGTTGGGAGGAGGAGGCAGAGGGAGGTGTCTGGATAGGCTGTTGAGGTGTGGGGGTATGGGATCTAAGTCTAGGGTCCCGGGACCTGGTGTGGTGAGCGGGTGTGTGTGTGTGGTGTGAGTGTTGCATGTGACTGTATTGTGTTTGAGTGTTGCATGGGGTGGAGGTCTTGGTGTGAGTGTTGTGTGAGGGGATGGTAGGGTTGTGAGTGTTGTTTGGGGGGATGGTAGGAGTGTGAGTGTTGTGTGATGGGGTGGATGGAGTTGGTGTAGGGGTGGAAACTGTAGGAGGTGTGATCTGTGTGTTAGGAGCTGGGTTGGTGTTGTGTGGTGGGTTTTGGGTGGGGATGTTAGGTGTGAGTGAGGCAGGAAGGGGCCTTTGCCAAGGATTGGAGGTGGGGGGAGGAGCTGGGGTGCAGTTGGAGGTGGTGTGATTGGTGACCGGAGCAGAGGGAGGGACTCTTTGAGGAATCCTCTTCAGCCTTTCTGGGCAGCGGTTGTTCCATGCGTGATGGTTTCCCTTACAGTTTGGGCACTTGGCAACTGTTGCTTCATTGGCCTTGAAGTTGTTGAGGCAGCGGTCAGTGGAATGTCTCCCACTGCAGATTGCACATCTCTCTGGGAGATGGCAAGTATTTCTATGGTGCCCAAATCTTTGACACCAGAAACATCTCAGTGGTTCAGGAGTGCAGTCTCTTATGTTGAATATGCCCCAGATGCCGAGGTTTACTTGCAAAGGGGGTGGACCACAGATGTGGACCATAACTTGTTTTGAGGGGACGGTTTGGCCCTCTATTTTGGAGGAGCAACGTGAGGCAGCCGTAATATACGTTTGCTTGGATAGCAGGTCAACTGACCAAGCTACAGGGAAGCCAATGAGGATGTATTTCCTTATTTTTTGGCAGGGTTCATCTCTGTCAAATGAGGTGAGTTGAGGCTGCGGATCTTCTCTGCGGCTTCTGCTGAGGATGGGTGGATGATAAATTTACCCTGTACATAAGGCTTAATTTTGCAGCCAAACTCGGTGAGTTGGTCTTTCAACTCTCTGATTAGGTCATATGCCTCTTCAGCGGAAGGAGTCTGAACTTTGAACTTTGATATGGGCTCTCTATCGGTCTTTAGGGCTGGGGGGGGGGAACTGGGGCAGCAGCACTCTCATGGCTACTGCCAGAGGCCGTCCTTGGTCTCTTCTTTCCCACAACCGTCCACCCCTCTTGAGGGGGGTCGAATTCCATTCCCCCCTCTGGGGGAGGAGCAGGAGAAGCTGCAGAGGCCATGACTAACAACTAGTCATGGATATCACAGATTTCACTAGATATATATCACTTGCACTGTTTGTCAATTTCGCTTAATAAAATATAGGGGCCTTGTGGCTGGATCACTTCACTTAATTGGAACACTACAACACTTTATCACTAAAACAGTCTTCTATCTTTCTTCCCAACTCTCGTGGGAGAGGGGAGTGCAAACAGAAATTATGCTCAGCACTACGTGGTTTTTTTTATTTCTCTTCCCAGCTCTCTAAAGAGAGGGAAAAGCAAACAGAATAAATGCAAGGATGAAATTTGAACACTTTCTATAGAATTATGGAAAACACAATAATGTGTTTTCAACTAAATAAAACAACACAAAAGCACAAAAAAAAAAAAAAAATACAAGGCAATCTTTCTGTTTCTCTCTTTGGCTCTCGTGAGAGAGGAAGAAAAGAAAACAGAGATACTTAGGTTGTTTTTTTTTCCTTGTAGAAACTTCCATCTTAGATCAGGGATGGAGTGGAGGAGGAGAAATTCACTTCACTGGTAGGAAGAGGCTTCAACTACTTTCACAAAAGAGATAAACACAAATTAGAAACCTGGACACTTTCTATTTCCCTTTTTCTTCCCAACTCTTATAAAAGAGAGAGAAGAGCAGGCAAAAATATTTGGGGTATATCACACACACACAGTCACTTGTTTTCACTAAAACAAAAACAGGAACACAAAGCAAAATGAAAACAATCTTTGCTTCTTTTTCTGGCTCTCGTGAGAGAGAAGGAAAAAAGGACAGAGATACTAATGCAGGTCCTATCACTACTGGAGTGCTACCATTTTCGATTCCGAATTAATACTACGGATGCACATGCATACAAATGTATACATTTGGAAATACGAATCTTGTATTTCATACTTTTGATAACAAAAGCAAAGTTTGACTGTTTCGACTAAACAAGAGCTATATTTTTATATAAAAAAACATACTTTTTTATTCATTTATTTAAAGGATTGATAAATGAAATGTTGTTAATGAATAGTTCAACTGTATATAAGTATTATTATATGTAGTCTTATGTATATAATAAATTCGGTCGCATTGGCACTTGTAAACTGGACAGTGACAATCTCGCGAGGAAAATTTTTGTCTTAGCAAAGCATATAACGATGTTAAAGTAGATGATCGTTTCAAACTACTGTTGGATGCGCAATAATATATGTGCTTTTCTTTGTCCCCTTTTAACAATGTATGCGCTCTCCCTTTTCCAGAGTTGTGCTGGATATCTGAGGGGAATATCCTATTGCGTGTAATCATATACTAGACCCCATGTTCAGGCAGTAGTCTTTCGCCCCCATACTTAGCCATTTAATTACTAAATTAATTATCATCCTCTTATCATTTCCTGCTTATTAAACAGGTCATAATTTTTTTTTCCACTAATACACATTCTGTGTAATGGACCCTTCATTCTTTATCGAAGGCCAAATTCATGAGAGTTCTGTTCATTAACTGTCTTCGCATGTCTGATCATATATTTAAGGATCTCGAAGTGTGGGGAAATATAAATGGCTAACGCTCAGTCCACGTTCCTTCAACGCCACTAAATTCCCAAGTTATCAATAACAGATGGAAAGGACTTAAGGCCCGATTTCTTAAACCGTGTAAACCTAGGATACCATATTGTTAGTTAGCTAGACACACAAATGGATTTCATAAACGCGGTTCTGTGATAGACAGAACCGCGTCAGATGCGTTTATGAAATCCATTTTTGTGTGTCTAGCTAACTAACAATATGGTATCCTAGGTTTACACTGTTTAAGAAATCGGGCCATAGGACTAGCTCGAGGAGACGGTTATAGCCTAAACACACTGGATAGAAATAAATGATATTTCTTTGTCCTCTATACTCCATTCAAAGCTTTACTAATAAACAAGAAATAATCAGTAAATGATCCTATTTCCCTTATAATATGAGGCCATAAATATACCTGTCGAAAACGCTAAAACAGACCGTACTGTTTACCGGCAAATTAATAGAATCTATGAAAGCTAATCGAGCACATATACATAAATGGCTTGTGCTCAACTAGCTGGATATACGGCTGTAGAATATAGGGGGTACTGCTGCCATCTTCTTAACCGGCTGAAAAAAAAAAAAAAGCTTCACTAAATTTCGTCCTGACCTTCCCTTTTCCAAGTTTGAGTGGCGACTTTCAGCTACTGGCAGCTCGAACACACATCATCATCATCATCTTTCACGAACCTTCATTCCACTAATGAACTTATGAACTAACTAAACGAAAAACTAAAGTTTTCTTCATATCAGAAATAAACATACATAAATAAACGAAAAAGTGTCGTTCCACGACACGCCGACTTGACAGGGGATTCGTCCCTTAGGGGTGTCCTTACCCTCTTTTTTTCCAGAAGGCACCAAAATATTAATGATGAACTGTTGAGATCATCATCAACATATTTATTGTCTTTCTTGCCCATTTGAACTCAATAACTTGAGAATTTTACGAATAGCTAAATAATAACTTGTTAAACATTTATGTGCATCTTTACAAAGGCTGAACCTACCAAATATGTTTATTATATACATTGTGACCCAGTTAGTTACCGTAATGGACTTGAGTTGCATAAAGGTATTATTCAATTTGTGGTTTCGTGCAGTTCTGTGTAATTTGCGTTATAAGTAATATTTTATGATAAATTTGATAAAAATAAGACATGGAAACACTAAGATATTAATCCGTGACTTTATAAATAATTATTTTTAGAAGTATATCACAGGCATAAAACAAAATTTACCCGTTTTTGCGAGCACTGTACTAATTTTGTGTTTTTTGCTTCCCACCATACCCTATCAGTTAAAATTTTCTTCATTTTATTCTGCTTATTCTTAGCTTACTTACTTTTAAAATCATATACAGTTGTGGCATTCATAATGTGTGTTGGTAAACTTTTAAAGCTATTAACCATTATAAAAAAAAGTAATTCCTGATATTTTCGAACATTGTTTCTTGTAAATAATGCAATTATGACCCCTTTGTGTATTTTGTTTTTCTGAAATAGCGTATCGACATTTATGTTCTAATCATTTCATCATTATAAACGCCTGTATCATGTCTCCTGTAAACATTTTCTCCTCTAATGTTTTAATCTCAGGTGTCTTGCATCTTTCGTCACAAGGTAGATTCCTTAATTCGGGTGTTATCTTAGTGGCTCTTTTCTAAATGCTTTTAATAGCTTCTACATCCTTTCAGAGATTAGGTGACTAAGCTTGTACAGCGTACTCAGGATGGGGCCGCATATTTCCTTTATATAAAACCTTAAGCTTCTCTGCATTCAATTATGCAAATGAGTTTTTTATTATTCCTAGCATTTGACTCAAGTTTCTTGCTGTTGTTTTAATATGATCTGTCACTTTCGATTCTAAAGTTATGTATACTCCCAAATCTTTATTCTTGCTCTGTGACTGCCAAATACTTCCCATCTGCAGTGTGTTGCAAATTAAGTTTCTAACTTCAAAATGCATATAATTTTCAACATTGAAGAACAGCATCCAGTCCTTTGACCATTCTGACAGTCTATCCAGGTCTCTTTGTAAAAGGTCTCCTTCTTCTTGAGAGAGTATTCATCTATATAATTCGGTATCATCAGCAAAGATCTTACATTTGTACTGTAATAAAAGTCCTTAGTCATTTATATACAGTATATCACAAAAAGAATAGAGCCTAATACTGATCCTTGAGGTACCACGCTACCTACATCTTGCCATCTTGATCTTCTCCACTAACTGCCACACATTGCATTCTGTTACTAAGAAAAGCTTCAATCCATGTCAGGATTTTTCCATGGTTACCAATTTTAAGCATCTTGTATAATAAGCTATGTAATTGTACACTGTCAAAAGTAAATAAAGTAAAAGTTGCATGTAGGAAAATACTACTCCCAAAATGCTAGTGAAAACTAGCCAAAATCATTTATTGGTCAAGATTCGTTTTATGCACCCCTTCCATAGCCTACCTGAGAAATCAGTATCACCACCACAACCTGATATGCTTTGTGTTGCTGTATAAAAAAAAAATCACTGTTTTAAAGCATGTAATGCTTCAAATTTGAGTTAAGTTAGGTTTGTTCGGTTAAGTTTGGGTAGGCCAGGTTAGGTTTGATTAGACAGATTAGATAGGTTATTTAAGTACCCACCGCTGCCCAACAATGTCGGCCCTTACTTATTTCCAAGGGAATAAAAATAAGATTGATTCATGACACATCGAAATTTAGAAAAAAAATAATCAATTTAAAAAATAGAAAAAAAAGGTCCATGAAACGAATCTTAACCCATTTATTTTTGCACGAGCTTTTCAGGGATGTAAATTACTTACCTTTAAAAAATATTTTGCTGGGAATGCAAAAGGCTTGTTTAGGCCTAGACTGAAGAGGTGACTAACTGATTGTTCCAAGCCTTGCAAGTACTTATTATTTCCAGTGTTTATTGTGTTTTAAATTTAGATTACAAACATGTTATGCTCTTACAATTTATATTATGTAGACTTGTAAAGGAGGAAGGATGGTTTGTTGTTTAAGTAATTTGGTTTTTGTTTTTCCTGTAAAAATGTATTTTTTACAAGCTCTAAAAATTTACCCTTGTTATCAACATTTAACAATATGGGGAAGCAAAACTACAATGGAAATGACTTGTTGAATATTTATGTTTTATAATACAGAAGCTCCCCTACTTACAAACAACCAAGTTACGAACATTTACTGATACGAACAAAAACCTACCCATTATCTACCCATGTATTAAGGTTACCAGTATCTATCCTTCATCTTGGAAGCATGCTCTAGTGCAATGGTTCTTAACCTGGGTGATAGTGCCCCTTTGGGGGCCTTGGGCTTGAAGAAGGGGGCATTAATTTCTTGGGGACACAGAGGGGAGAAGTGAGCTAACATAATAAAATTAATTTTTTACTTCAATTGCAATTCTATTATACTTGACAGGGCTGTTATTTACTTAAATAAAACAAAAGCTAAACATTGAAGACAATACATGTTGAAAAAGACTACATTTAAAATTATTTTATCATCCACATTAAGAATATTTATTCACATTCCTGCCTTTCCCAAATGAGTGGAGGCATTGGGCTATACAACTAGTTGAAATTGGGCACTACACAAAAAATAAAAGATTTAAGAACCACTACTCTTGTGCAACCTGCTCCTAAGGGTGATCGCCCTATTCCTTTAAACTACCGACCTATTGCCCTAACTTCTGCTATCGCTAAAATCTTAGAAACCTCGCTGATTTCTCACTTCTTGAAACGTCTCGAATCAAACTCACTTAATTCTGATCACCAGTACTGCTTCCACAAGGCAAAATCCACTGGTGCCCTCTTGTCCCATCTTACTCATGTATGGTCATCTTCTCTGAGGAACTATGGGGAATTCTTCGTCATTGCCCTTGATATCTCTAAGACTTTAGAGAGAGTCTGGCACAAGGCTCTGTTAGCCAAACTTCCTGCTTATGGCTTTACCCCTTGTCTTTGTTCTCTAAATTCCAGTTTTCTCTCTGACCGTTATATATCTGTGGTTATTGATGGTGCAACATCTAGCTCTTTCCCTCTGTTCTTTCGCCCACTCTGTTCCTTCTCTTCATCAACAATCTTCTTCAGTCCCCCATCCTCCTCTCGTTTTAATGCCTTTGCCAGAGATTCTACCCTGCATTTTTCCTCTGCCTTCTCTTCACAACCTTCATATGCTACTCGTAATCAGTCTTGTATCACTCGTTCTTATACTCTCAACTGCGATTTGCAGAGGGTATTCGAGTGGGGCACCCAAAATTTAGATATATGTAATGCCTCCAAGACACAGTTTCTGGCCATTTCTCTATCTATTTCTCCTCCTGATAGCCCTATTGTTTTCAAAACTAACAAAGTTTACCCTCTTAATTCTATTAACATATTAGGAATATAGATAGCCTCTAACTTGTCCATTAGGAATTACATAATCCAAGTTTCTAAATCTTCATCCTAAATATTGGGGGTTCTGTTTCGTTTTTGTCATTACTTTTCCTCTTTTCAGTTACTTAAAATCTATAAAGGCCTTATCCATTCCTGCTTAGAATACTACTCGCACATCTGGTGTGCTTCTTCATATACTTAGATCCTTGATAGAGTTGAATCTAAGGCATTCATACTCATTAATGACTCTTCTCTTCTATTTATCTGGATTCTCTTCCTCTTTGCCGTAAAGTATCATCCCTTACTCTTTCTATCGCTACTACTTCCATCACTGCTCTGATGAGTTGGCTAGTTGCATCCCATCCCCACTGCCCAGGCAGCTTAACACTCACGAAGCAGCCTCATCTCACAAATACTGTGTGGAGATTTGTAGCTCGCGGATTGGCTGTTGCAGCAACTGCTTTTTCCCTTTTACCTCCAGACTCTGGAACTCTCTTCCTCCTTCTGTCATTCCTAATTCTTATAACCTTTCTTCCTCCACTAATCAGATCTATCGTCATCACAGGGCCTAACTCTGCCATATTTCTAGGTCCTTAAAACTTCGACTATTCTTTCAGCCTGGGCCTTTATTGATGAGGGCAGTTTTCTTGTCTGTTCCAGTGTCACACTCTTAAAAAACTGTACTGAAGAGTAATTGTATTATAAGTCCTTAATACTGTATACTTTATGTTTTATGCAGTAGTTAAGTGTCTTTTGCCTAAATACTGTACAGTACTGTATATGTATGTACTGTACAGTACTTCCTTTTGCCTAAACACAACTTACAAACAATTGTACATATGAACGGACTTCTGGAACCTAACTCGTTCATAAATTAGGTAGTAATTAACTAATTGTGCTTACGAAAAAAGAGCTCAATGCTCGTATCTCCCTATGTCCTTGTCGATTCCATTTTTGTACTTAGTGATACTTATCATACTTGTCCTTAAAATTATGGCTTGAGTTAGCATAAACTACCTCCTCGTGTAGCGAATTTCAATCATCAACTACTCTTACACTATAAAAGTACTTCCTTACATCCTGTAAAGAAATTTTTTATGAAGCTTCAGACTATGACTTCTAGTTTTAGTGCCAGCCATATCAAAATTCAATCCCTGTCCTCTCTGTCATAATCATGAAGGAATTTAAAAACTGTCACCATATCCCCCTCTCATTCTTTTAGCTTTGAGTGATGGTAAGTCTAAATCCCTCAGCTCCTCCTCAAAACTGAGATTGCGTATTCCTGGCACCAGTTTCGTGGCATGTCTTTGAACTTTTACATGCTTAAGTACTTGCTTTTCAAGTATGGATACCAAAAGGGGTCTGCATATTTAAGCTTTGGCCTCACATAGGTTACATAATTATTTCTGAAGATTTCCTTGTCCATGTGCCTGAAGGCTACCCTTACATTTGATAAGAAGGCATATACTGCCCTTATTATGCCATTTATATGTATTTGTGGAGACAAATCTGCCTGTATGTTTACTCCTAGATCTCTCTCATTCTCTGTCTCTTAAAGTTCTGCTCATGCTAGTGAATATTCAAGCTTGGGCCTTCTTGCACTTATACCCATTCTCATTACTTTACATGTAGAAGTACTGATTTTCATTTGCCACTTTTCTGACCACTCGTACAGACTATTTAGGTCTTCTTGAAGTTCTCTACCATTGTTCTCGTCTTTTACTGTCTTCACAATCTTTGCATCATCTGCAAACATATTCATGAATGAATCGACAGACTCTGGTAGATCATTTACATATACAAGGAACAAAAGTGACCCTAAAACTGAACCTGTTGAACTCCACTACTACCCCTTCTCCAGTCAAATACTGAGTGTCTTACTCTAACCCTCTGTTCCCTTCCTTCTAAGTAAGTTTTTATCCATTCCAAGACATTCCCACCTATTCTCGCCATTGCTTTCAGCTTCTTAATAAGTCTTCTGTGTGGGACAGTATCAAATGCCTTCTGGAACTCTAGGAATATGCAATCTGCCCAGCCCTCTCTTTCCTGCAAGATTCGGCCTACCTCATCATAAAATTCTAATAAGTTTCTTTCTGTTGATCTGCCTTCTCTGAAGTCATGTTGTCTCACTGACCAAAAGTTGAAGGATTCCAAGTGAATAGAGATATGTTTTTTAGTAGTTACTCCATAACATTGCAAACTATGCTGGTCAAGGAAGCAGGACTGTAGTTTAGAGCTGTATCCCTCTTTCCCTTTTTGAAGATTGGTACCATGTTTGCTTGTTTCCAACATCTTGGAATCTCCCCAGATTCCAGCGACTCTTCAGATATGATACTTAGTGCCGCTGATATTGATTTAGTGCATTTCTTAAGTACATAACTGGATATATCATAAGGGCCTGTAGCTTTATGGGCATCTAATTCTATCAGTGCTATGCATACCCTTGTGGCTGAAAAGATTATGTTTTCTAATACTGGCCCATGAGCTTCTGTCTCTGCAATCTGAGGGGGTGGGGTATTTTCTGCTGTAAATACTTACTGAAACTACTTGTTCAATTCTTCGCATCTCTTCATCAGTCTCGGTGATGCTTCCATTCTCTCTCTCTTTAGCTTGAAAACCTGCTCTTTTACCTTCAGTTTTCCTCTGATAAAGTTGTGGAAAAGTTTGAGATTTTCTTTAGCCTTCCTGGTGATATCCCTTTCATAGTCTCTCTCTGCCTCTTATCTTTTACTTAGGTAATAATATTTTGCTTTTTTTATCAGTCTGCCAGGCATTTATGTTTTTTACTCGTATACCTTTGCCATCATATCTGTCTCCACTCCATAGTTCTCTTACACTAATTATTAAACCATTTCTCTCTGAAATGAATAACTCCTATTATGGTGGAAGGTATTCAGCAATACACTATATTTCCATATTCCTCACAAAAGATGTCGTACATTTCTTATACAGATATGTTGTTAAAGAAGGTCCTCCAGTCAATAACTGCAAAAAGCTCATTAATTTTGATGTAATCTTTCGGATAGTTTCTCCTCGTGCCCTCAGTGGCTCTACTTTCATTCAGAACATCTTCGATGATATGCTCCTTCAGCAACACACAGTGGTCACTCTTTCCAATTGGTGGTTCATACTTACTTGTCTTTTCTATGTGAAATATGCAATTGATCAGTAAGAATGCTGTGACTTTGCATTTATTAAACAAATTAAATTGCAAATTTACATAGGTAATCATAATTACTCTGGATGGTCATGTGCATTTAACGTTGCCCTTGAAAAAAATTTATGTTTATTAAGGAACATTATGCTAATTCAGGTTACTGTTTACATCGAAATAGACCATATCCTGTTAGTGTTGATACTCAGCACTTTTGGACCTGAATGACATACAATTTTAATTATCTTTCCTCTTATCAATAACCCCCACCCCACACATTTTTCAAATCATGGTGAATGGAAGGAGAGCATATCTACATTGCCTAGTAGAGCACTTAAAATTACTGTCATATACTAGATAAGCTTGATTTAGAGGCATGTTCAGTAATGACAATTTTTTATTACATATGCAGATTGACAATGGGAGGGGTAAAAGCTGCGCAACAAGCTTTCACCCATCATCAGCGTGTTCGTCTACTTTACAAGACAGTACTTAAATTACATCGTGGTTTACCTCTGGAACTTCAGGCTTTAGGTAATTTTTGTATAGCTACTGTCTATTTGAGTATGAATTTTGCCACACTTATACTTATCAAGCTGTGCCCAATGTTACTACGTGTATGTCTTACACTAATGTTAATATTTATGAAGTTACAGTCATTTTTAATAGTGATAGTAAAGTCAACATAAACTATCTAGCAATAAAGCAGTGCCAGGACGAAAGTTGTGTTAGTGTCATGTAATATTGGAGAATGTATTAGAAAATAAAAAACAATCTGTCCCTAATGATGGTAAAAATTTAATTAATTTTTTAGGTGATCAGTATGCAAGGGATGAATTTAAACGACACAAGGAAGCAGATACAGAGCAAGCAAAAACATTTATGGTGGAATGGACAAATTATGCAATTTCCATAGCCAAACAACTTGGTGTACGTGGTGCTCATACAGCCAAAGATCTTGGGTCGCAGCTTAGCGACACTGATTTAGAAAAGTTCAGTGATGAACAAATCTATCAATTATATGAACTCCATGAAGCTGCCACGGCACAAAAAAAGAAAGAGGAAAACACCCCTAAATCTTGATTATGCAGTCATAAAATGTATTCAGCCTCAGTTATCAATATCACATAATGTTGGACGCATAATTTTTCTTACTGTTGTTTTACATTGAGTAATATCAAGTGGTTATAGATGTGTCATTGTTTTCTTTACTTAATTTAGCTGTGTTCATTAAGCGAAAATGAATATTCATTTATCCGTAAATGAATATATTCAAAATATCTGCTCTTTGCATGATTTTTGTAAAATCAATTGTAGATAATATCTAACAGAAATTCATAACTAAGTATTTCAAGTTATTATGTGCAAGTTTATTAAGTATAAAACTGCCATTTGGATATTTTGGAAATTTGAACTTGTATAGATAGCACAAAGCCCCAAATTATATTTTAGTATAGCTATAGTATAAAGAAAATTAAATATTAAAGGCCCATTGTGGTATTCATTCACAAAGAGGACTTGATTAACATCTTTCTGCTTATGAATGCATTCACAAAACAGTGCTTGATTAACATCTGTTTTTTTTCTATTAATATAAGTCACTTGCTTGACTCATTAAGGTTTTATCGGTGATCTCTTAATAATATCAAAATTGCTTATACTCCAGAATATTTAATCTTATTATGCTGTTGGAAGTTCCTACTTGTCACAGGACTAATTGTTTTCACTATAAGAAAGAGTTGCTGATGCTCTGGTGATGGTAAAATGATTTACCCCAAAAATATGATTTTTGTGTTATTTTTTTTTATTTCATATGTGACTTGGAAAATCTAACTGTTCACTCTGTCATTTGAAAGTAAAATGAGTAAACCTTGTAAATATTATGAGAAGTTGGTCACTATTATTATTTTATGCAAACTAGCTCTCTTCATGTATATAGTTTAGCAGCTGTACCTCCTTACATCATATCCCTGATATAATGCAACACTTGTATTGAAATGCAATATTGTCTTAATGATATATATATTGTAAACTAGTGTACTGTATATAACAGTAGTATTAATAATAAAGAGTAAATATCCAAGTGTATAATTTATAAGGCATGGGGTATAAATTAGAACCCAATTTTGTACATTAAATCTGTAAGGACTGGATTAGATATCGTGACAAACTTTGTAAAAATCAGTTGGTGGGGTATCATAAACATGAAACAATGACTTTGCAGATCGAAAAATTACAACGAAATACGGGTATGTTATATTGAAAATCTGCAGATAGTGTACCATTCTCTGTGCAGTTTAGACCCAATCATGGAATCAGTAATGGAAGTGTAGAATTGAGGTTGAGAAAAACATTTCCTACGATCTTCAAAAGTGTAGGATTTAATGGGAAAGTAATGACTTCATATATGAATTGCTAAATATTATATTGAAATAAAAAAAAAAAAAATTGGATTTCGTTACAAGTGTCAGGAAGAAAAAATTGTACCACTGGCATAGTATGTTTAGGTGAAAGAATATTAAAGCATTGATTAAGCAAGGAAAGCGGGCTTTGACAAGAAGAGTTGAAGTATTGCTTTGACCTCCTCCTGGAGAAAAGTTTCTCACTGGTGCAGGCAATCAAAATGTTAAAAGATTGACAAATGTAAGAGAGCAATTTTATGAAAACCATGTAATTTCCACATTTATTCATTATTTAACTTTCAATACAGTACAGGAAAACAGAACAGTAATATTCAAGGTTATCAGTGCATCTAAAAAACGTGAAGAAAGCGCATTAGGTGTTACTGTAGAAACCCACTTGCTTATTTTTCTAGAAGAATATATTGGTATCTTCTCTTATTTTTTTATTAATACTGGCTCTTGGTTTGTTTGCAAAGAACCTTTATTTTGTTTAGTTTACACCAAAAATCATTGTTCTAATTGAAGATATAAAATAATATAGCAGTATTTTTAAACAAATTCCTTATTTACTGGAGCCAATAGGATGACCACAAATGTAACGTATGAATTAAAAATCATACAGTATGGTGTTCCCAATGCAACTTTTAAGGAAGAGGAGCTGAAGGGTTTTGGACTTCAATTGGACTGGCTAAGAGAGTTCGATGTAAAGTCTTTCTTCAATTATGGTTCTTTCCCTATGACTATTCTGGCATATTCAATACACATCTCTCACTATCCCTTCACATCTGACAAGTCACTACACTCTCTTCTGTTTCTCTTTACCTTTCATTTAGATTTCTTGGTGCCCGGGTTCAATGTGGGATATTTTCTATGCTCCTCCCAGTGTAAAAAAAAAAAAAAACATTTGGATAGAAAACTAGGCAAGTAAGGGCACTGTGATGTTGGAAACAATAATTTAAGATACTGAAAATGTTCGGTATATGGAAAATGTATAGTTTGAAAATCACTTTAAGATATATACATATACAGATACTCCCCAACTTAGAAAGAGTTAGGTCCCAGAAGTCCGTTTGTAAGAAGAATTGTAAGTTGTGCTCAGGTAAAAAAAAAAAAAATTATACAATACATATGCAGTACTGCACAGTACCTAGACTATAGACACTTAACTACTACATAAAATATAAAGTACACAGTATCATTGAATTTATATAGAGTAATGATAATGGATTAATACAGGACATTACAATAATACATGCATTAATACATGGGTAAATAATGGGTATGTGTTTGTTAGTATCTGTAAATGTTTTAAGTCGGTTGTTTGTTAGTAGGAGAGCTTGTGTGTGTATTTATATATATATATATATATATATATATATATATATATATATATATATATATATATATATATATATATATATATATATATATATATATATATATATATATATATACCAAATTGTGTTTACGGGAAAGAGCCCAAAGCTCGTATCTTCCCGTCTCCTGATCGGTTCCATTTTATACTTAGTGATACTTATCATACCTGTCCTTAAAACTATGGATTGAGATAGCATTAACTACCTCCTCGCTTAGCGAATTCCAATTATCAACTACTCTTACACTGAAAAAGTATTTGCTTACATCCTGCAAAGATATATATATATATATATATATAATATATATATATATATATATATATATATATGATACTATATATATTATATAGTAGTAGTAGAGTAGTAGTAGTAGTAGTAGAGTAGAGTATGGAGTAGCTGTAGTAGTAGTATGTATGTAGTAGTAGTAGTAGTAGTAGTATATATATATATATATATATATATATTATATATATATATATATATAGTGTATGTAGTGGTGGAGGTGTAGGCGGCGTAGATGTAGTGATTACCTAATTGTGTTTACGGGAAAGAGCCCAAAGCTCGTATCTTCCCGTCTCCTGATCGGTTCCATTTTTAGACTTAGTGATACTTATCATACCTGTCCTTAAAACTATGGATTGAGGTAGCATTAACTACCTCCTCGCTTAGCGAATTCCAATTATCAACTACTCTTACACTGAAAAAGTATTTCCTTACATCCTGCAAACAAGTTTTCTTCCGAAGCTTCAAACTATGACCTCTAGTTCTAGAGCCAGCCATATCGAAATATCGATCCCTATCCACTCTATCATAACCATGTATGTAGGTATGTATGTATGTATGTATGAATGTATGTATGCATGCATGCATGCATGCATGCATGCATGCATGCGTGTGATTACCTAATTGTGTTTACGGGAAAGAGCCCAAAGCTCGTATCTTTTGTATATATATATATATATATATATATATATATATATATATATATATATATATATATATATATATATATATATATATATATATATATATATATATATATATATATATATTTATATATATATGTATATATATATATTACCTATCTACCTTAGCTGTTTCCTCCTTTAATTGGGGGGTAGCCGACATCAAGAAAGGAAAACAATAAGGGGATTACTTTGCTCTATGGGCAATGACGTGGGAGCTAGCGACCGTTCAGATGGCACTGCTGGAGTGCCACAGCTCATCCTCCCGGCTCTTCCACAACCTGTGTCGCTTCACAACTGCTAACTCCTCCTACTGCCCCTACCACAGGTCTACCTTTGTAAGATGCAGCCCCGTGGTAACAGCAGATGCCCATCAGAGCTGCGTCACAATCGCTCGCCACTCATTCCTATTCCTAGCACGCTCGCTTGCTTCCCTCACATCCATCCTCCTATCATTCAGGGCTCTCCTTACTCCATCCATCCATCCAAACCTAGGCCTCCCTCTAGCATTTCTCCCATCAACTCTCGCATTCATCACCTTTTTCAGCAGCCTTTCATCATCCATCCTTTCCATATGGCCAAACCATCTCAGAACATTCATATCTACTCTGGCTGCAATTTCTCTCCTCACACCCGTTCTTGCTCTCACCACTTCATTCCTAACCCTATCCAATCGAGATACACCAATCATACTCCTCAGGCATTTCATTTCAAACACATTAAGTTTCCGTCTCTCACTTACTTTCATACCCCATAACTCTGATCCATACTTCACAGTTGGCACAACCACTTTCTCATACAAAACTTTCTTAACATTCATTTCCAACCCTCTATTCTTCATGACTCCTTTCAATTCACCCAACACTTTACATCCTTCATTCACTCTGTGACACACATCTGCTTCCACCCCACCATTTGCAGCTATAACCGAGCCTAAATACTTAAACTGATTAACTTCCTCAAGTGTCTCTCCATTCAACATAACATTCAATCCAGCACCATCCTCATTTCTTGTACACCTCATAACCTTACTCTTTCCCACATTCACTCGCAACTTCCTTCTCTTACAACACACCATTCCAAATTCTGACACTAACTGACACAGCTTTTCCTCTGAATATGCCACCTCCACAGTATCATCTGCAAACAGCTACTGATTCAGCTCCCACTCGTTATCATCCCCAACTACCATTCTCAAACCTCGACCACGCACTCGCTCATTCACCTATCTTACAACTCCATCAATATACAAATTGAACAGCCATGGTGACATCACACATCCCTGTCTCAGTCCCACTCTCACTGGAAACCACTCACTCACTTCATTCCATACCCTAACACAATCTCTACTGCCCTCATACAAACTCTGCACTGCATGCAACAATTTACCATTAATTCCATATAATCTCAAAACATTCCACATTTCCTCTCTATCAACTCTATCATATGCTTTCTCCAGATCCAAAAATGCAAAATACACATCCTTACCCTTTGCTAAATATTTCTCACATAACTGCCTAACTATAAAAATCTGATCTATACAACCTCTACCTCTCCTAAAACCACTCTGCACTTCTGCGATCACATATTCTGTCTTATTAACCAGTATCCTACCATACACTTTTCCTACCACACTCAACAAACTTATACCCCTAAAATTTACTGCATTCATACACATCTCCCTTACCTTTGTATAGGGGCACTATACAGGCAATCACCCATTCCACTGGCTCCAATGACAACATAAAGCATATATTAAACACTCTCACTAACCATTCCAATGCAGTTACACCCCCTTCTTTCAACATCTCCGCTCTCACACCATCCATTCCAGGTGCTTTACCTGCTTTCGCTTCATAAAATGCCCTTTCCACCTCCTCTCTTGTAATCTCTCTATCATTTTCATCTCCCATTTCTGGCCCTTGAACCCCCCCCCCACTGCCACTATAGCTGCCTCTCTATCTTCATCAACATTCAGCAAGCACTCAGAATATTCTGCCCATCTTTTCCTTGCATTCCCTCTTAGCATCTGTCCATTCACATCTTTTACTGTCTCTTCCATCCTCGATCCACCCTTCCTTACTCTCTTCACTTCTTTCCAAAACTTCTTTTTATTCTCCTCATATGACCTATTAAAATCCTGTCCCCACCTAACATTTGCCAACCTCTTCTCTTCCTCTACCTTCCGCTTGGTTTCCACATTTTTCTCCCTATATCTTACATACTTCTACCTACTTTTACACTGCAGCCATTCCTCAAAAGCCCTCTTTTTCTCTTCCACCTTCATTTTCACCCTTTCATTCCACCACTCGCTGCCCCTCCTCATGCCACCTCCAACAAACCTCTTTCCACACACATCACTTGCATGTCCCACAAAACATTCTTTCATCAACCCCCATTCCTCCCCTAACTCCCCAACTTCTCTTTCTTTCACCCTGTCATATGCCACTCTAAACCTGTCCTGATATTCCTGTCTCTTCTCTGGCTTTTTCAACTCTTCCACCTTAATTATTTCTCTTCTACATCCCCCCACACTATATCCCCACGCTTTTGCTACTACCACTTTTGCTTCAACCAAAAAATGATCAGACATCCCAGCAGCCACACCCCTGCATGCATGCACATCTTTCACTTTACCAACCATACTCTTTGCTACCAACACATAATCCATCAATGCTCTTTCTTTCACTCTTCCATTTGCCACTCTCATCCATGTATACTTATTTATTAACTTCTTCTTAAATAAACTATTACCTATCACCAACTCTTGCTCCACACACATATCTAAGAGTCTCTCGCCACTCTCATTCCCACCTGGTACCCCATACTTTCCTACAACACCTTCTATCTCTCCATCACCAACTCTGACATTCAAGTCACCCAGCACAACTACATAGTTCCTTCTACTCAGACCATCCACACATCTAGTTAACTCATTCCAGAATTCATCCTGCTCTTCCTCACTTCTCTCACATCCTGGCCCATACGCAACAACAAAAGCCCAACATTCCCTTCCTATCCTAATCCTCACCCACATCAGCCTAGATGACACTTCTTTCCATTCCACTACCTTATTTACCATCCATTCACTCAGCAATAATGCCACACCTTC
>JAXCGZ010009615.1:77500-115422 GCA_037179515.1 Halocaridina rubra
GAGAGAGAAGAAGATATCGATGACCCACAACCAGGACCCTCCAGAGATTCTCCACCGAGGAAACAATCATTCGTGGCAAGCAAGGGATGGTTCGCCGGATTTCAAAAACTCTATGGCCTAAAGAGCGTTTTGGTTCATGGCGAAGCTGCCTCTGCAGATACAGCTGAAGCTGAAGATTACGTGAAAGACTACTTCAAGAAAATTATCGAGAAATGCGAATATGCTCCTGAGCAAGCCTTCAACATGGATGAGACTGGGTTATTTTGGAAGAGAATGCCGTCTCGCACTTTTCTCTTCAAGGAAGAAGCTAAAGCCCCTGGATTTAAAGTGCATAAAGACCGCATTACCCTCGTCATGTGCGGGAATGCTGTGGGCCTCATGGTAAAGCCAGGGCTTCTCTACAAGTCTAAGAACCCTAGGGCTTTGAAAAATAAGAATAAGAATCTGCTGCCAGTATATTGGATGCATAACCCTAAGGCCTGGATCACAAAAAGCCTCACATTGGACTGGTTTCACCAATGCTTTATCCATCAGGTCAAAGTTTATCTTTTTACTGAGAAGGGCCTTGAATTTAAAGTCCCTGTTTTGATGGATAATTCTGGTGGCCATGCAACTAATCTCGAATATGATGGTGTTCAAGTAGAGATCCTGCCACCAAATACAACATCACTGATTCAGCCTATAGATCAAGGCGTTATTTGTGCGTTCAAGGTCCTCTACATACAAAATGCCCCGGCGAACCTGGTTGAATCCATGGATACGGACAAAGAATTTGCACTGAAGACTTACTGGTGTAACTACACGATTTTTACATGCCTTCAAAATATTCAAAATGCATTCAAAGAAAGGAAGCCGGCCACAATCAATGCCAGCTGGAAGAAATTATGGCCCGAGGTCATCTACAACTACAAGGGCTCCACTCCCGATGAAGTCCATAACTCGACATTTGCTAAAGCTGTGAAGTTTGCTGCATTTTTTAGGAGGAGAAGGCTTTGAAGATATAACTCATGAAGACGTGAATGAACTGCTCGACTACCACTCGCAGCCTTTGACTGAGGAAGACTTGGAGGAAATGACAAAATCAGCGAGCGAAGAAGAGGAAGAAGAACAACCAGAAAAAACGCTCGAAGAAATTGAAGAGCCTGGCCCTACACTCGAACGTCTGGCAGCCATGTATGAGCATATGAAAAAATTCCAACAACCCTCGCAAGAACATGACATAATATAGTTCGTTCAGTGACCTTCTGCAATCTTAACGACAATGCTATGATTCCTAACAAGACCATCTTACAACAAAAGAAGAAACAGTGACAGCAACTCCCCATTACCATGTTCCTCTCTCTCAAAAAGCAGCCGTAAAGCTGTCATTGGCTGCGGAATAAATCTCTGGAGTCTATACATGTCATCATCACCTCCTTCACGGCAAGTTTACCTATCACGTTCATATAAATTTACGCTTGCATGCTATTATAAATAAAGTAAAGGGTGGTTTTTTAACAGTGCAGGGAGGGTTTATACAGTAAAAGTATAAAATAAATGTAACATACCAACGCATATGAGTATGTACACGTCATCATCACCTCATTCACGGTAAGGTTACCTATCGCTTTCATATAAATTTATGCTTGCACGCTGTCATTAATAAAGTAAGAGTTGATTTTTTAGCAGTGCAGGGAGGGTTTATACAGTAAAGGTAACAATATATGTAAAATACCTATGTATATATTATGATCCTACTTCGTGGATTTTCCCCTATCACGGCCGGTCCTGGAACCAAACACCGCGATAAACGAGGGAGCACTGTATATATATATATATATATATATATATATATATATATATATATATATATATATATACTATATATATATATATATATATATATACTATATATATATATATATATATATATATATATATATATATATATATATATATATATATATATATATATATATATATATATATATATATATATATATATATATATATAATATATATATATATATATATATATATATATATATATATATATATATATATATATATATATATATATATATATATATATATATATATATATATATATATATATATATATATATATATATATATATATATATATATATATATATATATATATATATATATATATATATATATATATATATATATATATATATATATATATATATATATATATATATATATATATATATATATATATATATATATATATATTATTATTATTATAATAACACTGAACTGCTAACATACAGTCTGAAATGGCAGGAAAAGCCCAATAAATAAAACAACAAATATGTATATATATATATATATATATATATATATATATATATATATATATATATATATATATATATATATATATATATATATATATATATATATATATATATATATATATATATATATATATATATATATATATATATATATATATAAACATTTATATATATATATATATATATATATATATATATATATATATATATATATATATATATATATATATATATATATATATATATATATATATATAAAGTACTTATTAATTTCGTGACCTTGGCTGGCCACCCTCTCAAAGTACTTTGAGAAGGTGGCCAGCTAATGTCACGAAATTAATATGTACTTTTTATATATATATTTTCGTTGTTTTATATATATATATATATATATATATATATATATATATATATATATATATATATATATATATATATATATATATATATATATATATATATATATATATATATATATATGTAGTCTCCGTGTCAAAATGGTAGCGTCTGCGACTCTGAGGCGGCAGGTCGAGGGTCGGCACCGCGTCACGGACTGAGGTTAGTTAGGGCATACTCTCAGGGCAACGATAACATCTGCCAAAACAAGTCCTCCCTAAGAAGGCAACTGTCCTAGCCCTTAGTAGAAAAGGGAGTTCGTGACGTAAAACCGAATCCCATATATATATATATATATATATATATATATATATATATATATATATATATATATATATATATATATATATATATATATATATATATATATATATATATATATATATATATATATATACATATATATATATATATATATATATATATATATATATATATATATATATATATATATATATATATATATATATATATATATATATATATATATATATATATATATATATATATATATATATATATATATATATATATATATATATATATATATATATATATATATATATATATATATATATATATATATATATATATATATATATATATATATATATATATATATATATATATATATATATATATATATATATATATATATATATATATATATGTATGTATGTATGTATGTATGTATGTATGTATGTATGTGATTACCTAATTGTGGTTACCTAATTGTGTTTATGGGAAAGAGCCCAAAGCACGTATCTTCCTGTCTCCTGATTGGTTCCATTTTGTACTTAGTGATACTTATCATACCTGTCCTTCAAACTATGGATTGAGATAGTATTAACTACCTCCTCGCTTAGCAAATTCCAATTATCAACTTCTCTTACACTGAAAAAGTATTTCCTTACATCCTGCAAAGAAGTTTTCGTACGGAACTTCAAACTATGACCTCTAGTTCTAGAGCCAGCCATATCAAAATATCGATCCCTAACCATGAAGGAATTTAAAGACTATTACCTTATCCCGTCTCAATCTGCTAGCTTCTAGTGATGGTAAGTCTAATTCCCTCAGCCTCTCATCATAACTGAGATTACGTATTTCTGGCACCAGTTTCGTGGCATGTCTTTGAACTTTTTCAAGCTTAGCTATGTGCTTCTTCAAGTGCGAATTCCAAAAGGGGGCTGCATATTCAAGTTTTGGCCTCACAAAGGTTACATAAATATTTCTGAACATTTCCTTGTCCATGTGCCTGAAGGCTACCCTTACATTTGATAAGAAGGCATATGCTGCCCTTACTATGCCATTTATATGTATTTCTGGAGACAAATCTGCCTGTATGTTTACTCCTAGATCTCTCTCATTTTCTGTCTCTTGAAGTTGTACTCCAGCCACCGAGTAGTCAAGCTTGGGCCTTCTTGCACTTGTACCCATTCTCATTACCTTTCATTTTGAAGTATTGAATTTCATTAGCCACTTTTCTGACCATTCATGCAGTCTATTTAGATCTTCCTGAAGTTCTCTACCATTGTTCTCGTTTCCTACTTTCTTCACAATCTTTGCATCATCTGCAAACATATTCATGAATGAATTTACAGACTCTGGTAGGTCATTTACATATACAAGGAACAAGAGTGGCCCTAAACCTGAACCCTGTGGAACTCCACAACTAACTCTTCTCCATTCAGACACTGATTGTCTTACTCTAACCCTCTGTTCCCTTCCTTCTAAGTAAGTTTTTATCCAATTCAAGACATTTCCACCTATTCTAGCCATTGCTTGCAGCTCCCTAATAAGTCTCCCATGTGGAACAGTGTCAAACGCTTTCTGGAAGTCTAGGAATATGCAATCTTCTCAGCCCCTCTTTCCTATAAGATTCAGCTTACCTCATCATAAAATTCTAATAAGTTTGTTAATGTTGATCTACCTTCTTTGAAGCCATGTTGCTCACTGAAAAAAAGTTTAAGGATTCCAAGTGAAGATAGATAAGTATTGTTAGTAGTTTCTCCATAACTTTGCAAACTATGCTGGTCAAGGAAATTGGTCCATAGTTTAGAGCCGTATCCCTCCTTCCCTTTTTTAAGATAGGTATCACGTTTGCTTGTTTCCAGCATCTTGGAATCTCCCCTGACTCCAGTGACTTTTTAAATATGATACTTAGTGCTAGTGATATTGAGGCTGCGCATATTTTAAGTACATGAGGGGATATATCATTAGGACCTGTAGCTTTATGAACATCTAACTCCATCAGTGCTTTGCATACTTCTGTTGCTATAAGGTCGATGTTCTCTAATACCGGCCTTTGATCTTCTATCTCTGCAATCTGAGGGGGTGGGGTATTTTCTACTGTAAATATTGATTGAAACTCCTTGTTCAATTCTTTGCAGATCTCTTCATCTGTCTTAGTGATGCTTCCATCAGCTCTCTCAAACCTTAAAACCTGTTCTTTTACCTTCAGTTTTCCTATGATAAAGCTGTGGAAAAGCTTGGGATTTTCTTTAGGCTTCCTGGTGATGTCCCTCTCATAGTCTCTCTCTGCCTCTCTTCTTTTACTTAGGTAATCATTTCTTGCTCTTTTGTAGGTTTGCCAGGCATTTATGTTTTTTCTCCTTCTTTACCTTTTCCAGTATTTGTCTCTCCACTCCTTAGCTCTTTTGCACCCATTATCAAACCATCTCTTTTGGCATGAATTACACCTACTTTGGTGACAGGTATGCAGCAATCTACTATCTTCCCATATTTCTCACAAATGATGTCATAAATTTCTTGTACAGATTTGTTGTAAAATAAGGTTCTCCAGTCAATACTACAAAAAGCTCATTCATTTTGATGTAATCTGCTTTCGGATAGTTCCTCCTCACGTCCTCAGTGCCTCTACTCTCAGGCAGAATATCTTTATTGATATACTCCATCAACAACACGCAGTGGTCACTCTTTCCAATTGGTGGTTCATACTCAAGTTTTTCAATATCGAACGCATTATCTGTGAATACTAGATCAAGTAGTGATGGCTCATCCCCACCCCTGGCCCTCGTTGGTTCCATTACATGTTGGTGTAGGAAATTCCCGTGTACGCAATCTAGGAATCTTACCCCGAATGAGTCCTCACCACTGTGTGGGTCAAGATTTATCCAATCTATCTCTTTATGATTAAAATATCCCATAATCAAAATCCTACATTTTCTCTCCCGTGCCATGTTAACAACTGAGTTTATGACTTCAATAGTACCTATATGACTTTCCTCATAAACTTCTAGCCTATTTTGGTTCCTTGGTGGGTTATATACATCAGTTATTATAATTCTCTCTGACCCAGTATTTATGCGAGCAACAAGAAATTCCTTGAACTCACTTTCTATAGCCCAGTTTATTTCTTCAACTTGAATCCTTTCACTTATGAGCATTGTTATCCCTCCACCAGTCCTCTCAGATCTTTCAACCCTTAATATTCTGAAGCCCTTATGGAAAACTGACACTGTTTATGGCCTCACTCAACTTAGTCTCTGTAACTGCTGCTATATCTGCCTTACTGTTGTGAATCCTATCTTTTAATTCTACTGTCTTACCAGCTAATCCATCAGCATTTGTGTATAACAATCTTAACGAGGCTCCATCCCCTGATCTTCTGTCATTATCTTCTTTATCTCCCCTTTGTCTTGAAAAGCTCTGAAATGAAAATGTTTCTTCTCTTCTTCATTTCTTTCCTCATTTAACCGTATAGCCTCTTGCAACAAGTTTTGATCCCTTCCATCTCTTCCGGTATTCTGTATCTTCTAATGAACACTTCTTTGAATTCTTGAAGGTCTTTAAGACTTTTTTCCCCATCAATATTTTTCTACATGTTTCCCCTCTCTCAAAGATTACTTTTGTTGGTCTCTGCTTTTCCTCCCTAGAATATTTACCTAGTTGGTGAATGCTTACAATATTCTCAGGACCACAGACTACTCCAAGCTTTCTTATCAGATCTACAACTCTAGTTTTATTTTCTTCAAGTCTCCCCTGCCATGTTGGTTTCTGGGATTCGCTTATGCCTGAGATTACCACTGTCTTCTTTTTATCAAGTACCTGTTTAATCAGTAGATTTGCTCTTTCCATTACAATGTCTTTCATATTTTCTATTACTGTTACTTTATAGTCAACTGTTTGCATGTTTTCCAGTGCCACCACTTCACAGTCTCCTTTTCTGCCACATTCCCGTTTGGTGCATCAGCAAAAGAAATTTTCATGGCATCATGTTCCGTCTTCATCTCTTGAAACTCTTTTCTAAACTGTTCGATGTTTTCCTTAATCTGGACATTCCAAGCTGCAATCTCGTCTCTCTCAGAAGAGAGCTGTGAACTAACATTTAATTCATTTAGGTTCTCAATAAGCTGTTTGTTTTTATCTTCTTGTTTAGAAATTATGATTATTAGTTCACTTTTTTCCCTTCCAGCTTCTTTATTTGTTTTGCTAGTTCTTTTCTCTCTTGCCTTTGTGCTTTATTTGCTTCCTCCAAACATCTTATTTCGTCTCTGAGTGTTTAATTCTCTTTCATATCTCTATCCATACTCTGTAGTCATCAAGGTTTATAACCATTGTCTCTAAATCCATGATTTTCTGTTTTAATCTCCTGATAGCTACTCCCCCTCCTGTGGCTACATCCCATGGAGATTCTCTATCATCCCTCCCCAAGCAATTGCTGGGGTGTGTGTGTTTTGGAAAGAGATGGCTTCATTTTCATGTGTTCCCTTTTCGCAGAATATAGAAAGAAGAAGAAGAAGGAAAATGAGAAAAAAGAGAGAAAAGCTTTTATTTAAGCTACACACAGAGTTCCTATATCTTTGTATAAGTGCTATTTAGTTACTCAAGTCATGCCTTTTCCGTTAACATGCATCCTAACTTAAAATTTGACTTTGGTAATTTGAGGGAAAAAAATGCAAAACAATGGTCTACTTGAAGGAAAATTCGAATTTGTATCTTAAGAGACACCCAAATGTTTCTGCTATATATTCTTTTTAACTGATAAGCTCACTTGCTAACCAAGGTATGTTATCACAGGATCAGACTTTATATTTAACTCAATATATACAACACAGAAAATATGAAAAGAGAAAGCTAAAAGAAAAAAAAAATAAGACAGCTTTGCTACTTGACAACTTAACTCAGTACTGTTGACAGGTGTATTTTTAGTATTTATTTAATTATTCAATTATTTCGTGTATCAAACTAACTATCAATTTAATATAAATGGGGAGGATATTGATTTTAACAATATATGAAACCACAGGATCAGGTAAATGGCTGTAAGAGCTCTCCCCACTTTACACATAAAATTAGGTAATGTGATGTGATGGCTTCACCTCTGGCAATTCTTCTAAACTTCCTTCAAGGCAGAACAGGAGAGCTTCTTCTCTTTCTCCTCTCAAAAGTGTTCTCGATTTTTTCCTTTAATATTTTGGACAGTCTCGTTAACTACAAATATAATTTTTTATTACTCACAATGCTCTGCAGAATCTTACTTTGGGAAATTTTGTTTCCGTTTTATACTTAAGTCTTGGTCACTCAAAAACACAAGGAAAAATTTAGGAGATACTGAATGTGTGTGTTCTAATGCCCGGCGTGTGTGTGTGAGTGTGACAAAGTATTCCGCTTAAAGTCACCAGATTAATTATATATGCCCAATTAGTTATTATATTAATTATATATGCCCAATTAGTTATTTATTGAACTTTAACCTTGTTTTGTTTCTTTTGTTTTACCGAGAAACCTCACTTCTTGTGTGTATAAAATTTTGATAATTTGCGATTTATATTTTTTTAGTATTATTACTTTGAAAATAGCTATATATAGTTTACTATTCTTATACATGAAGAAAGTAAAATATGCATTATCACAATGCATTAGGCTCCCCCTCTTTCTTCTCTTCTCTGTTTTCTTTTACATAGTGCTGACACATCCTGATAATACATCTTTAAAAAAAACTTCTTATAAAATTGCTCTTGCTGATAAATTTTGCTTTAAATTTCTTGCTACTATGTCATTAGTTTGTCCAGATACATTTCAGTAGTTTTTGATATTTGAATATTAAGAATTCCCTTCTCCTAAAACTATAAAGAATTATGCTCGCAGATTGCAGATACCAGAAGTCAATTTTTCCATAATTTATTTTCTCGTTTCCTTTGTTTGCTCCCTCTTGTTGCACAGAAATTACTGTCTCTCCCTTGCATCTCTGCCATATTTGCCTGCCTGAGACCACAACTATTGTCAACCTTCGAAATAAAGTAGACGAGAATACTGCTCTTTGTCAACCTTACAAATGCGCTTGGGTCGAAGCTCACCCAGACTGGTGCGAAACCGCTGACTTGGCGACCACAAAGAGAAAAGGCAACATCTCGCCTCAGCAATCACACTTACTCCAAGCATTCACTACATGGCTTAGCAATATTCGGGAGTGTCTTAGCAGGAATTCATCTGGCATAAAAGGTGAGAGACAGTGTATGGAAGGGGTGTGCAACCTTTTTTTCCAAAGGGCCACTAGTCACGACTCTGTTGGTATGGAGGGCCACATAACCTTACTATTTCATGCTATTTACTACAATCGAAGACATATTATGTGAGATTATACTAATAAAGATAGATAATTAGTTTGTTACTGATTTTATTTAAATTGGGATCACAAAAATAAGAATTGTCTGAAACAAAAGTATTTTCCTTACTATAAATGAGCAAATGAAAGGCTACCATACCTTATTATTATAATGTACAAACATAAATAATTACTTATTATTGGTTAACTGGGATCATTAACATAAGAATTATCAAACACAGACATTTTCCTAATCATTAATGAGCAAATGAAAGGCTACCCTAGTGAGATGGTTGATGTTGCATTTGGGACACCAACTCATCAATATCAGGCTGTATGGATGATGTGGCTACACGCAGGGTACATTCCAAATGTTCATCAGTAAGTAAAGACCTATGCTTGTTTTTAACTAGATTCATTTTTGAAAAAAGCTGCTCACATACATATGTGCTACCAAACACTGCCATCATGTTCCTTGCATGAGCAGAGAGTTTTGGATACACTGTTACTGATACATGCTTCTTATAAAACTGGTATTCTGAACTATCATCAAACTTCTTTCTTAGTTCATCATTGCACTGTAGTTCAATTATTTCCATCTGTATGTCCTCGGGAATTGCTGTCACATCCACAGAAAAAGGAGAAGCAAAGACTTCAATGGCTTGTGAATGTTTCTTGAGGTCACCAAATCTTTCTGAAATTCCTCTTGTAAGACTGCCAAATTGTCACCATACTTCTGATACTGAGGGTTGCTAGTGTCATGGTTTTTCAGTGTAGGAAAGTGGGCTGGGTTTTGGTTTCTGATTTGTGACTCCCACAGACGCAATTTTATCTGGAAGCCTTTGATCAGTGAGAACATCTCATTTATTAGTTGATCTTTTCCTTGAAGTCTAACATTCAGTGCACTAAGATTATCAGTTATATCTACTAAAAATGCTAAATCACATCTCCATTCCTTATCTCTCAATTCAGGGATAGCATTACCTTTCATATCTAAGAACAGTGCAATTTCTTCCAAAAAGTCATATGCTCTCTTCAACATTCCTGCTTTGCCTAGCCACCTTATCTCACAAAAATACTTCACATCACTGTACTCTGCATCAATGTCTGCCATTAACTGCTGAAACTAGCGGTGATTTAGACCTCTTGACCTAATGAAATTGACAGCTTTCACGAGAATATTAGTCACATGCTGAAAGTTTATTGTCTTCGCACATAAAGCTTCCTGGTGTATGATACAATGCAGGACAATAAGTGAACCGAAGTCAATATTTTGAGACCCCATTCTAGTCTTCAGTAATCCAAACACCCCATTTCTCTGACCAGACATTGCAGGCGCACCATCTGTTGTAATGGAAACTAAATTAATGTAGTCCAGTCCAAACCTTGCCGAAGCTTTTTCCAATTCATCAAAAATATATTGTCCTGTTGTGGTCCCCTTCATGCTTTGTAGTGAAGCCATTTCCTCTGTAATATTATAGTCATTGTCAACTCCCCTAATATACACAGCCAGTTGTGCAGGAGTGTCTGCGGTGTCACAACTCTCATCAAGAGCAACAGAGTATGAAGAAAAAGCACTAACTCGCTTGGCAATTGTACTTTCAATATTCCCTTGAAAGACTGTCTATTCTTCTAGCAACAGTATATCTTGAAAGGCTTATGTTTTCAACTAGTTTCTTTTTGTCAGGAAACATATTGTCTGAGGCTACACACAAACATTCTTTAACTACCTCACCATCAGAATAGGGCTTGAGTCTTTTTGCAAGGATTTGACTAATCAAAAAGCTTGTTTTGAGAGATGCATCATATTCCTTAAGTTTCTTTGTAAACACTGACTGTTGTTCTTTCAGAGATTTCTGCAAGAATGATATTTTTTCTTTGCGTGCTTCACCTGTCATATTTTCATATTCTTTGTGCTTTGTGATGCAGTGTCTTTTGATGTTATATTCTTTTAAAACAGAAATGGTTTCATGGCACACAAGGCACAATGCTTTCCCCCCTGATTGTATGCATAAATATTGTTCAGTCCATTTCTCTTGAAAACTCCGGGTTTCACCTGAAATCCTGCGTTTTTGTTTATGTTGCAGTTTTGTGATTGGCTTTAGAAAACTTGCAAGCAAAACATTTTGAGAATTATATATTTCTGCTGAAAATGTGGTATTAATTATATTGCAATCTATTACATTTTTCTTAATTAAAGGCTTTAATTAAGAATAATGTAATAGATTGCAATATAATTAGTACCAAATTTCAGCAGAAATATATAATTCTCAAAATGTTTTGCTTGCAAGTTTTCTAAAGCCAATCACAAAACTGCAACATAAACAACTTAGAGATAGACTTAGAATACCGGTAATCACAAATCAACCACAACAAATGAAGCACACTGATTTCACCACTTGAGTCTGAGATAAACTGAGAACTATATTAATTCCTGTACTGTGTTTACAATCGTTTCGGTGTTTACAATGATCTTAAAAGGGGTTACTGATAACGATGACCCCTCATACTATCGGTTATTGAGGAAGGGTTGTTGATAACACAAGAGAAAGAGAATGAGAGAGAGAGAGAGAGAGAGAGAGAGAGAGAGAGAGAGAGAGAGAGAGAGAGAGAGAGAGAGAGAGAGAGAGAGAGAGAAAAAAAGTTGTTGGAATATTCAGTTCGAGGAGCTCTCCCTCTCTCTCTCTCTCTCTCTCTCTCTCTCTCTCTCTCTCTCTCTCTCTCTCTCTCTCTCTCTCTGAGGGCCGCACTATAGCTTATTTATTTTTAGGAGAAAGGGCCGCAATGAAAGCCTTTGAGGGCTGCATGCGGCCCTTGGGCCGCAGGTTGCACACCCCTGGACTGTATGGTAAAGCTCATTGGCCAAGCACACTGGGAATTCGAGAAACTTTGCATTTAAGGTTACAGGTCAAATTCTGAAGAAATTTTGCTGTTCCATTCCCATTCAAACAGACTTTTGTAGAGTAACTAACTGGAATCTCATTTGCCAACTTTAATTCCTTTACATAGAAATAACCGCAGATATACATTGATAAAATAGATCTTTCATTGCGAGCATCCAGGTTAATATTTCACCCTCAGAAGATTGCTCATAGCCATGTGAAAAATCTAACTCTTCTCCTAACGAATTCTAATTTCATTTCACCCTTTGCTATCATCATCGTAAATAAAGTGTTTTATGCCAATGCACGTAAATAAAGTGTTTTACGCTATAAGTTGCAAATAATTACTAAGTTGTTTGTGCCCTTTTGGCAGCGTAAATGCAACTTGTCAACAGCAATTAAATGATTGCATATCTATCTTGTAGATTCTTTATTTATTGTGAATAGAGTGTTTTACACTAATGCTTGCAAACAACTAATAATATGTTTTTGCCCTTATGGTAGCTTAAATATTTCTTGTTAACTGTGATGAAACGGATATATTTTCATCCCGTAGATTTATATTTGAAATTCATTATTTGTGAGCACGTGCCTACAGTCTTCCCATTATTAACGGTGTATTGTTTCTGTCCTCCATTCTATTCTGCCTGTGTGACAGAGGTGATCTCCTTCGAGTTGAAGCCCTAGTCTTGGCAGCCGTCTGTGTTGTCAGGAATTGAAGGCTGTATTCCATTAAATCAAATCTCATAATTTTGTTTATGCTTTCCAAAATTAATCAAATATTGTGATTTTGTTTACGCTTTCCAAAATTAAAAGAAAGTTCAATTCTGAAATTCATTAACCAAGTAGTGGTATCTGGGGTGTGTGCAAGTAAAGATTTTCGTGTCTTGGATTCTGTGAACTCTTAACCAAGTTCAGAAGCTGAGGGTCCTTAGTAAAACAAAATCTTCCCACCTCACAACAACAAATTGGTGCCCGAACAGGGACACCAGACAGACAAATTGAATGTGAAGTAATTTTTGTTTTAATTTTGCCATTTGACATGCTCATGAAGCTGATTATCGTTGGCTTGGATTATTGGAATGAATGAATCTTAGGTTGCACACATAAACTTTGATTGCTAGAGATGACAGTATTGCAAATCGGAAAACTGTTGTTTTTTTTCAATTAGTTTCAAAATTAATTACTGTAACTGATATTTTCCTTGTTGGGTTACTTAGTCTTTTCCTCGTTTACTATGCAGTAAACAAAACTTCTGGAAATTTGCATAAGATTATGCAGTAACCAGACTTAAAAGTTTTTGCATGACAAGAACTCGTGTTATTTAAGATTGCACTTCTTTGCGTGATAAGATTGAGTTGTAAAGCATTAATATTCTATATATCTGTTAAAGAGTGATACTTGTTAGGAATTGTTAAAATTTTTTTCTGTGATTTAGGAATCGGGAGTAAGCACATTAAACACATTGCTTGCTCTATTGCTTATAATTGAGCTTTTTATATACAAGCATTGACTGTTCATAGATTGAGAAGAAAAACATTTTGCATTGTTGGTTGAGTCTAAGCTAAGCTCTCCATGTGTCTTTGAGTTGTCACTCAAAAATATATTTTCCCATTATTAGTAGACACATGCACAACTTGACTGCCTAGTCAGCCATTAGCTTATCTTTGGTGTATTTTGTATAAGATCTGTGCCCTTTTGGCAACACTCCAGTATTTTACTTGCAACATTTTACTTGCGGGTACTGCCATATACGCGCTCATACGCAGGCACGACTGCCATACTCTACTTGTTTGCAACCTCTTGCATCGGGTGCTTGTCCATAAAATTTGTTGTTGAACATTTCTTTCACTTGCACCATAACTGTGGGTACTGCCACATATTGTTGTTAAACAGGCATGACCGTTAGCCATATGAATTATGTATTATTTGTCTCATTTGTGTCCCTTTCCCTATCTTTTTTCTATCGCTACTACTTCCATCGCTGCTATGGCGAGCTGCATCCCTCCCCCACTGCTGAGGCCGTGTAACACTCGCCAAGTGGCCTCATCTCACAGGTACTGTGTTGAGATTTGTAGCTCGCGGATTGGCTGGTGCAGTGACTGCTTCTTCCCAATTACTTCCAGACTCTGGGACTCTCCTCCTCCTTCTGTCTTTCCTAATACTTATGACCTATCTTCCTTCAAAAAGCGGATCTATCATCATCTCAGGGCCCAAGTTTCCATATCTCGCCATTATTGATGAGGGCAATTTTTGCCTGTTCTTGTGTCATACTCATAAAAGAAAAATACTTGCTGCAATCTTGCAACCTAATTATTGTCCTACGACATTTTACTTTTGGGTACTGCCATATGCGTGCCCATATGCAGGCACAACTGTCGTCCTGTATTACTAGTGTTTCATGCACTGTTTTGCAACATTTTGCTGCAGTTGCACTTGATTGTATTTGAGTCACTTTCTTTGTGTGGTTTTGGGATCACAATTTAATTTAAGTTTGAACTGTAGAGCTGAATTTTTTTCTCTCCTTGGTGTTGTGTGGTTGTAGAAATTATTTTTACTATTTTAGATTTTTTTTTGTGTTTGGATTGTTTTCTTTTAGCTTTGTACGGTTGATTTGTATTGGCGCTTCATTGTTGACTGTTCTGGTAACCACCATGGCTACCAGGCAGTCACAGGTAACCATTGAAACATTCAATGAGGACAGTTACCTTGGGAAGATGGTTGCTGTGGGTAAGCAATACTGCATGTCCCCCGGAGAGGCGCTCCTTGAGTGGGCTCAAGAGATGACTACATGCGGAGCCGAGCTAGAGGGAAAAGCGAATCAGCAGGCGCAACGAGAGTATGAGCTTGAGCTCGCTCGGACCGGAGCTCAAACCCCTGACAGTGGTGTCTCACTAGAAAATGGGGGCCAACCTCGTGAGAGAGCCCTTCCAATGCAGGAATACGAGGACGATGGCAAGTAACCGCTCGACACTTATATCTGCTCCTTCAAGAGTCTTGTCGCCGCTAATGATGGCACAGTGGCTGAGAAGATTTGCTGGCTGCCCTCCTCCATGCCACCCTGTCTGATCACCCTGGTCAATGAACTTGACCACATGCAACCGAGACTACAAGAAAGTGAAAAGCACACTCCTTGCCTCACAGAACTTTTCACCAGCTGAGTGTCGTGCTAGGCTTGTCTCAGCTTCCCCATTGAAGGAGGAGAACTGTAGTGCCTATGGCAGCAGCAAAGCTCGCCTCTTTGATGATTGACTGCAAGTTGCAAGGTGTCCCCCAGAGAAGTGGCATCCGTTCTTGATGTTTGATTCAATTGCCAATGACTTCCCTACTGACGTCCTGGCTTATGTAAGGACCCAGCTTAAGGATGAGATTGACTTCAACAAAAGTTTGGTTGCTGTGGACAAGTACCTCCAGCAAAACCAGCCTGGAGTACATCTCTGTGACCTTATGAGGGCAAGAATGGCTGAACCCAAGGCTCATCCTCAGAGTTTCATCTCCCTTGCAGCAGGCTATGATTCTCATCAGAAAAAAGATTGCAAGAACGGGAAGCACAAGGGCCCCTCTCAGAATTTCAATCGTCCAGCTCCTTCTTCTCACATCTCTAAGCCTTACTTTGGCCATGCACCCTTACTCAAGAAGGATGACTTTTTAAAACTTAAGTCTCATCAGTTCAGAGGCAAAGGAAATTCCTCAGCTCCACATTCCCAGGGATTTCAGCCAAACTCTAAGAGCCACCACACTCACTCTCACAGCAGTGGCCAACATAATCATCTGGCCACACACTCTGCCAATGCCATAGAAACAAGGCTAGAAAAGGCCACCGACAATAACGCCGAGGACCTACAGCACGAGGTTGCCAATGTGCAGGTTACCGAATGTCATAATCCCCAGATGGTCCCAAAATGCCCAGGAATCATAAATGGTGTGGAAGCTGAGATAGCCCTGGACACAGGGCCAGTGTCATATTTGTTGATGAGAGATTGTCAGGGATGAAGATTACAAATGCCAGGTCGTCTGCTTGCGTGTTGCTGAAGGAAAGCCTCAGACGCAATGCTGATGTGTCATTGACCTGGATTGCACGTACTACAAGGGAAAGTTCCAACTGTGGCATTGATTGAACCCTTGCACCCTGTCTTGGTAGGTCGTGTAATGAACCTAGCTCCTATCTTCCAGGCTGGCCTCTACCATGAGGACATTACACCGTGGGACGTCCCTCAGGCAAAGTCACAACAAGCCATTTCAGCAAAAACTACTGGCGCTGATTCCAGGAACTTGGATGTGCCGCCGTTAGTACCCGTAATGTGGAATGCAGAGAATTTCCCTCTCCTTTACCAGATGATGCATCTCTAGAGCCCCTGAAGTCCTGTCCCGACTTTGCCAAGCTGCAGCAGGACTGTCCCAGCCTCAAGCGCTGGACACAACAGGCCACCGAGGGAAGAACCTTTGCGGTGAGAGGAGGAGGTCAGATCAGCTATGCCCTTGAAGATGGAGTCCTTCGCAGGCATGTGACTAAAGACAGCCAGACCTTTAAGCACTTGGTGGTGCCTGCTTTGTTGTGCCATCAGGCTATGTGTATGACACACCATTTACCTCTGAGTGGACACAGAGGCAAAGCAAAAACTCGACACCTCCTCCAGAAGGCTTTTACGTGGTCAAAAATGTACGCCAATATAGACAGATTTGTAGACTCCTGCCCTATCTGTCAGTCTATTACACCAGTACCAAAAGTCCCAATGGGCATAAATAAGTTCTCAACGGAGCTATTTGCCAAGGTTACTATAGACATTATAGGCCCTATTAACCCTGCTTCGTCCATAGGGAAATAATTCCTCCTGGTATATGTCAACCTGGTAACAAGATACACGGATGCTGTGCCGTTATCTTCGATCATGACTGAAGCAGTTCCTCATGCCCTATTTGAAAACAGTTCCAGGGTTGGCTTCGCTGAACAGGTCACTTCCGACAATGGAAGTCAGTTTACAAGTAGGCACTCTGAGGCTCTCTATAACCTCTTAGAGATGAAGTACATTCGCACGAGTGTCTATCATGCCCAATCAAATGTAGCATGTGAATGCTATATTGGGACATTGAAGCAATGTTTGCACAAGCTAGTGGTAGATATACCCAGGTAGTGTTACAAGTACGTCCCTGCTGCACTTTTCTCCTTCAGAGACACGTCTCACGACACTACTGAATATTTGCCTTTCAATTTGATTTATGATCATAAAATCAGAGGTCCAGTGGAGTTCTTGGCAGAGTGTTGGGACTCACCCACCATTGAGGACGATGATAGGGACGTCCATGAGTATATTTTGAAGTTTTTGTCCCTCCTCAAGCAGGCCTGGAAAGCTGCACACTTAGTCATTAACGGTCAACAGCAGACTGCCAAGCTCCTCTTTGACAAGCGTGCCTGGCGTCGTGCCCTGACACCCGGAGATCGAGCACTGTTACTTGTTCCAACAGATACTCACAAGCTAATACTATGCTAGAAAGGACCATACACTGTAGTGCACTTTGTGAACTCCGACCATTATGTGTTAAATGTTGATGGCTGTAACCGACTATACCACATTAACCAGCTGAAGCTGTATTGCAAGGACCTGGAGGCCCACAGGGATCCTGCACTGGCACTCTCAGTGATCCCTGCAAGTGCCCCTAGCAGCACCATTACCTCCTAGGCTGCAGCAACAAAGGTGCTCCACTATAGCCACCCTTTACCTCCTATATTGGAGTACACCTCCCTTGAGGTGGAGATGGACTTTCGGGAGTGGATTTTTCCGAAGAAACCCTCTGGCTGCAGCAACTGCATTTGCAATGGAAGACGTAACCCTACCTTTTGATGATGGTATAGGATCCTGCCATTCCCACACACAGAAAGGAAAGTGTGGGTGATTGCTTTATTAACTCCAGACTGCAACCGAGTCAACGTAAACAGCTGATCGAGATATTAGAGGACTATGAAAACGTTTTCAACGACCTCCGAGGCGCTACCACTACCCTCGAGCATCATGTCAGATTGACTGACCTGGGGTCGTTTTGGCATTCCTATGGCCTTATCCACCAGCTGTCAGTACAGCTGAAGGAAGATTTTGACACTTGGGTAAGCCTCGGAATAGCTGAAAAGAGCAATTCATCTCGGTGTTCGCTGTTACTGGCAGTGCGTAAACAAAATGGCAGTCACATGTTCTGCCTTGACTGTCGCAAGTTTAACTCCAGTATCATCTTTGATGGAGAGCCAATTAACGACGCTGAGCATATTTTCTCATCACTTTCCCGAGCCCACTACCTGTCCAAATTGTATCTTGCCAATGGATTTTGGTAAGTTCCATTGAGCGAGACTGCCACAGCTCTAACATCCTTTTCCATAGAAGATGAGACTAATTATTGACAGTACTACAGAAAGAAAAATCAATGTTCCCTTGTCTCGATCATCTGTTAATGTAGTTATTAATGAAGTCCAGCTTCCTCCAAGTATTGAAATGTTACTGAATAAGTCTCCATATATTAACTCTCCTCATGAAAATAAAGATGCAGTCTATTGTGGAGTGCATCATATAATAGAAACAGATAGTGACCCTCCTATATTTGCAAAGACAAGTCAGCTAAGTGAAGAAAGATTTAAGTCTGCTCAAGAAGGATTCCGTGCACTCCAAAGGTCGGGCATCATTGTCCCATCTGAAAGAGTGGAGTTCTGTACACCTAGTCCTTAAGAGTAATGGTGACTACCGTCCTTGTGGTGATTATAGAATGCTAAACTCCATCACGAAAGTAGAACGATGCCCTATTCCCAATATTAATTCTTTTTCATCTATACTTGCAAATAAAGTTTGTTTCTCTAAGATTACCTTAACTTCGGCCTATCATCAGATTAGGGTACACCCAGACGATGTCCCGAAAACAGCTATAACTACCCCTTTTGGGTTATTTGAGTTTCATTATATGCCCTTCGGCCTCCGTAATGCGGCCACCACTTTTCAAAGAGTACTGGACAAGATATTCTCAAATGTAACGTGTGCATTTATATACTTGGATGATATATTGATATTTTCAGGCAATGTAGAAACCCGTTTAAGGGATCTTGAAATAGTTTTTTTTATATCCTAAATAAGTACATTTTTAAAATTTCTTTGAATAAATGTGTATTTTGTTTAGAAGAACTTGACTTTTTAGGATTCAATGTTAATGCTGATGGTGTTCGCCCTACATCAGATAAGATTTATGAATTGTTAGAATTTCCTTACCCAACTGATTCAAAGATATGAGCCAGTTTTTGGGTATGATAGGTTTTTATAGGAAATATTTCCTAAATTTGCCTCAGTTGTCTTACCTTTAACAGAATGAATAAGATCGAAGACAAATCACAAATCATTAGAATTAACTGAAATGGAAAAGCGGTCTCTTGATGAAATTAAGGAAGTGAAACTTTCACATTCACAAAGAAAATATTCTACATTTTATAGGGAACTTCTCGCCGCTTATTTAGCAGTATTACATTTCTGTCCTCAAATTGAAGGCCATTATGTATTATTGTTAACAGACCATAAGCCACTTTGCAGTGCATTTAAAAGTATTAACCCAGCTATATCTGATAGGCAACAAAAACATTTATCTATTTTAACAGAATATCTTGCCGATATTAGTTATATAAGAGGTTCACACAACATTGTGGCCGACTGCCTTTTCCGACCTGCTAACGCAGTTATGTTAGATGTTTGTGATTTACCTGAAATTGCAGAAGTTCAGTTTCTAGATAAAGAGACCCAGGCATTCTCTGATAGGTTAAGATCTTTCCAATTATTAAATGAAGAAGAAGGTGTTGTGTGATACATCTACATCATTTCCTAGACCTTTTATACAGAATCCCCATGTACATCAATTTTTGATAGGCTATATAGCTTATCTCACCCCGATATAAAGTCAACCCTGAAATTGGTAAAATCTAGGTATTTTTGGCATGGTATTGGCCGATCCATCAGAAAATGGTGTAGAGAGTGCTTGTCGTGTCAACAATCCAAGATTCACCGTCATACTAAGAGTGCTTAAGCTTTGACTTAGCTTCATCACGTTTTTAAACAATACATCTAGATATCGTAGGTCCCCTTCCCACAGTTCAAAACACTTCAGACCCATATATTAGTCCATATGAATATTTATTGACTTGCATTGATCGAGCCACTCTTTAGCTAGAAGTACAACCACTGGCAGATATCACTGCACAGACTGTAGCGCAAGCTGTCATAAATGCATGGATATCATGATTTGGAGTTCCTCTCCATGTTATTACTAATTGCGATTCTCAGTTTGATAGTGAAATGTTTCAAGAACTCTCATCAGTTGTAGGATTCCATACGTAAAGATTAACCACTTATCATCCCCAATCTAATGGAATGATAGAGCTTACTCATAGAACTATTAAATCCTCTCTCATGGCTAGAATAGAAAACTGGTTACAATCCCTACCAATTATACTTCTTGGTATTCGTAATACTCCTTATGAAAATGGATTTTCCCCATTCAGTGCTGTTACTGGTACCTCACTTTTATTACCAAAATTGATGGTAGACACAAGCAGTACAAATACTAGTGATTTCACAAACTCATCTGTCAAGTATTTAGCCAAAGAAATGTCCAAATTAGATGTAGTTTTCCAAATGCTTTTATTCCTAATGATTTAGACACCTGTGATAAAGTTTGGTTACGAGTTGATAGAGTCAGGAAATCTTTGGAAGCCCCATACTCAGGACCATATAAGGTTATTAAGCGCATGCCTAAAAATTTTCTTATACAATTGTCTGATGATGTACATAGTATGTTTCTATTGATTGCTTAAAGCCAGTAATCGAGCCTAATGCAATGCCTGAACCAAGTACTGTTGAACCACTTGAACATAGTCAAATAGAGTGATTTTGATGAAGATATTAACAATAATAATGGTATCCAAGGCTATGTCAATCCTGATTCTCAGAACATAGTTCCTCCTAAAGTTGCAACATCATCCTCAGGTAGAAATATAAAATTTAAGAGTAGTAACGATTATTTCTATTATGAGCTCCACTTTTTAGGAGGGAACTATTGTAGAGAATATATATTTCATTTATGTTGCCCATGTACGATATGCATTTTCTTTGTAATGATTTGAATAGTTTTCTTTTGTCTCAGCCTTTTTTTGTTTATGTTTTGATGAGTAAGCCCGCCATTTTATTCTTCAATAAGATTTTGTGAAGCATGGTCTATAGATAAAGAAGATAAAATAATGTTTTGGAACAAAAAATATTAATAAAAATAAACTTGAAAATTAGAAAAAGCCTCAATAGGGTGGGTAAATAAATCTTTTATGAGTAATAATAAAAAACTTATTCCATTCCAATACAATGGGTATTCGTCAGCCAGGGCAAGCCCCAACCCCCCACTATGGTGTCCAACCACAGCAGTTCCTGCCAGTAAACAGCTTAAACTCTCGGTCTTGGACGGGAACCGATCTTTCGACCTCGTGAACGCGAAGCCAGCGCGTTACCACTGTACTAGCCAGCAGACTAGTACAGTGCCTGAATAGTGAGATATAATATGTAAATAACTGACCATTTACCAATTTTTTTGGTATTGTATTGTCAAGTTTTATTTTCATTTTTATAAACTATACAAATATTATGTGTCTGCTGCCAAATGTTAATTGTTTTATTCTTTTGGTTGCAGGCTTTTAAATTGTGCTCTGGTTGATATTAATAAATTTGTAAAGGGTCAAAAGCTGTCTCTCAATCCACCCTCTACAGTAATTTTGTAATTAGATTAAATCCAATTCTTTCAAGTAACCAAATACATAATAAACAAATAAATGAATAAAATCATTCAATTGATACATAAGTATATAACAATGCCTCCTGACAGCGTATTTGTCTGCACGCTCAGCATACTGCTCCGGACAAGATCAAATTTACGGATATGTGTTTGGCAATTTTGTAAATAAATTCAGTATAATTCCTGCAGATAACCAAATACATAAACAAATAAATATAGCCATTAACTTTATATATACTAATACAACTGTGCTGCTAGCTGTGTATTCGTCCGCCATGCTCACAAGCTGTTCATCACACGAAGGTTGTATTTACCACAAAAGGTCGAAAATTTATTTATAAATAATTTGTTAATGATTTATGGGCCTCTGTAACTCGGGCATTGCTTAACCCGGGGACTCCCTGTAGTGTCATGGCAAATGTAAAATTGATATATATGAGTTGAAACCCAGTAAATTTTGAATCTATATGAATTTTCTCTCCGTATTGTTGGTGACAAATGATGAACATTTATTATTAGCTATCCATTGGACTTTAATTTTATAATGAGCACTTTGCTGTTTGATTTAATAAAAAAAAAATATCAAAACAGCCCTAGCTATTGTCCCAAAAACTGAAAATGTCGTCCATGCACCGTAGCCACTCCATAGTTGAAGGGATCATATATATGAGAGGGGACTAAAATATGTCATTATAATTCTGGATCTTTTTGAAGCAGTGCTTCCTAACTATTGTCTTTTTTTTCCAATAAAGCCCTATGTATCAGTGTTGATTTAACTCCCTGGCGATGGAGGCTCGGGGCTGTCGAGGGCTTGTGTATTTAGTCCTCAAGAAATGCATACCAAGAAATAATTTCTGGAAAACAGATCTAGTACGTCAATGGGAAAGGCTTTTTCCCAACATTTCTGAACTTGGGATAATAGAGGCACTATGTTTTGAGACTCGTGTAAAGTATGCAGTTCTCTCTGATATTATTCATACACACACAGACACACACACAGGAAGATGCAAGCAATGGCCAGAATAGGTGGAAATGTCTTGGAATGGGTAAAAACTTACTTAGAAGAAAGGGAACAGAGGGTTAGAGTAAGACAATCAGTGTCTGAATGGAGAAGAGTTAGTAGTGGAGTTCCACAGGGTTCAGTTTTAGGGCCACTTTTGTTCCTTGTATATGTAAATAACCTACCAGAGTCTGTAAATTCATTCATGAATATGTTTGCAGATGATGCAAAGATTGTGAAGAAAGTAACAAAACGAGAACAATGGTAGAGTACTTCAGGAGGATCTAAATAGTCTGCATGAGTGGTCAGAAAAGTGGCTAATGAAATTCAATACTTCAAAATGTAAGGTAATGAAAATGGGTACAAGTGCAAGAAGGCCCAAGCTTGATTACTCAGTGGCTGGAGTACAACTTCAAGAGACAGAAAATGAGAGAGATCTAGAAGTAAACAAACTGGCAGATTTGTCTCCAGAAATACATATAAATGGCATAGTAAGGGCAGCATATGCATTCTTATCAAATGTAAGGGTAGCCTTCAGGCACATGGACAAGGAAATGTTCAGAAATATTTATGTAACCTATGTGAGGCCAAAACTCGAATATGCAGCCCCCTTTTGGAATCCACACTTGAAAAAGCACATAGCTAAGCTTGAAAAAGTTCAAAGACATGCCACAAAACTGGTCCAAGAAATACACAATCTCAGTTATGATGAGAGGCTGAGGGAATTAGACTTACCATGACTCGAAACTAGAAGATTAAGGGGGGATATGGTGACAGTCTTTAAATTCCTTCATGGTAATGATAGAGTGGATAGGGATCGATATTTTGATATGGCTGGCTCTAGAACTAGAGGTCATAGTTTGAAGCTTCGTAAGAAAACTTCTTTGCAGGATGTAAGGAAATACTTTGTCAGTGTAAGAGTACTTGATAATTGGAATTGGCTAAGCGAGGAGGTAGTTAATGCTATCTCAATCCATAGTTTTAAGGACAGGTATGATAAGTATCACTAAGTATAAAATGGAACGGATCAGGAGACGGGAAGATACGAGCTTTGGGCTCTTTCCCGTAAACACAATAAGGTAAGTACAATTAGGTAAGTACACACACACACACACACACACGTATTCAGTACACAAGTATTCAGTATCTCTTAAATATTTCCTTGTGTTTTTGAGTGACTAAGAATATAGTGCGTAAATCATACATAATTTCCCTAAATAAGAAATCCTGCAGAGTATTGTGAGTAAAAAACTTATATTTGTTGTATGACGAGACTGTCCAAAATATTAAAGGAAAAAATTGAGAACATTTTCATGAGGGGAAAGAGAAGAAGCTGCCCTGTTCTGCCTTGAAGGAAACTTAGAAGAGTTGCCAGAGGTGAAACCATGACATCACATTACCTAATTTTTTGTGTAAATTGGGGAGAGCTATTAAGCCGTTCACCTGATCCTGTGGTTCCATATATTGTTAAAATCAGTATCCTTCCCATTTATATTAATTTGATAGCTAGCTTTGATACACAAAATAATTATATAATTAAATAAATACCAAAAATACACCTGTCAACAATACTGAGTTAAGTTGCCAAGTAGTACAGCTGTCTCATTTTCTTCATTTTTTTTCTTTTCTTTTAGCTTTCTCTTTTACTATTTTTTTTATTTTGTATATATATTGAGTTAAATGTAAAGTCTGATCCTGTTATAACATATCTTGGTTAGCAAGTGAGCTTATCAGTTAAGAAGAATATATAGCAGAAACAGGTGGGTGCCTCCTCAGACACAAATTCGAATTTTCCTTCAGGTTTGACTTTGTTTTTGTTGCAATTTTCTTTTTCTTTTTATCCTCAAATTACCATAGTCAAAGTTTTAAGTTAAGATGTGTGTTACCAGAAAAGAGATAAATTGAGTCACTAAATAGCACTTATATGGAGATATAAAAATTCTGTGTGAAGCTTATATAAAATTTTTTTCTCTTTTTTTTCCTCTTTCTCTTCTTCTTTCTATATTCTGTGAGAGGGAGAACAGAAAATCAAGGATTTAGAGGCAATTGTTATAAGCCTTGATGATAAAATTCGGAATATGGATAGAGAAATGAAGGAGAATGAAACACTCAGAGAGCAAATAAGATTTTTGGAGGAAGCAAATAAAGCACAAGGACAGGAGAGAAAGGAACTAGAAAAAAGAATAAAGAAGCTGGAAGGGGAAAAGAGTGAGCTAGAAACTAGAATTTCTAAACAAGAAGATAAAAACAAACAGCTAAATGACAACCTAAATGAATTAGATGTTAGTTCACTGCTCTCTTCTGAGAGAGACGAGATTGCAGCTTGGAATATCCAGATTAAGGAAAACACTGAACAGTTTAGAAAAGAGTTCCAGGAGCTGAATATGGATAATGATGCCATGAAAACTTCCTTTGCTGATGCACTAAAGGGAAATGTGGCAGTAAAGGAGACTGTAAAGGTGGTGGCACTGGAAAACATACAAACAGTTGACTATAAAGAGACAGTTAGCGAAAAAATGAAAGACGTTGTGATGGAAAGGGCAAACCCACTCATCAAACAGGCACTTGATAAAGAGAAGACAGTGGTAATCTCAGGCATAAGCGAATCCCAGGAGCCAACATGGCAGGGGAGACTTGAAGAAAATAAAACTAGGGTTGTAGACCTGATAAGAAAGCTTGGAGTAGTTTGTGGTCCTGAGGATATTTTAAACATACACCAACTAGGCAAATATTCGAGGGAAGGAAAGCCGAGACCAACAAAAGTAACCTTTGAGAGAGGGGAAACATGTAGGGAAATATTGTTGAGAAAAAAAAGTCTAAAAGACCATCAAGAATTCAAAGAAGTGTTCATTAGAAGATACAGAACACAGGAAGAGATGGGAAAGATAAAAAAAAAACTTGTTGCAAGAGGCAAGAAGGTTAAATGAGGAAAGAAATGAAGAACAGAAGAAAAATTTTCATTTCAGAGTTCTTCCAGACAAAGGGGAGATAAAGAAGATAATGACAGAAGATCTGGGGATGGGACCTCATTAAGATTGTTATACACAAATGTTGATGGATTAGCTGGTAAGGCAGTAGAATTAAAAGATAGGATTCACAACAGTAAGGCAGATATAGTAGCAATTACAGAGACTAAGTTGAGTGAGGACATAAACAGTGTCACAGTTTTTCCTAAGGGCTTCAGAATATTAAGGGTTGAAAGATCTGAGAGGACTGGTGGAGGGATAGCACTGCTCATAAGTGAAAGGATTCAAGTTGAAGAAATAAACTTGGCTATAGAAAGTGAGTTCAAGAAATTTCTTGTTGCTCGCGTAAATACTGGGTCAGAGAGTATAATAATAACTGTTGTATATAACCCACCAAGGAACCAGAATAGGCTAGAAGTTTATGAGGAAAGTCATATAGGTTCTATTGAAGTCATAAACTCAGTTGTTAACATGGCATGGGAGAGAAAATGTAGGATTTTGATTATGGGATATTTTAATCATAAAGAGAGATTGGATAAATCTTGACCCACACAGTGGTGAGGACTCATTCGGGGCAAGATTCCTAGATTGCGTACAAGGGAATCTCCTACACCAACATGTACTGGAACCAACGAGGGCCAGGGGTGGGGATGAGCCATCACTACTTGATCTAGTATTCACAGATAATGTGTTGGATATTGAAAAAATTGAGTATGAACCACCACTTGGAAAGAGTGACCACTGTGTGTTGTTGATGGAGTATATCATTGATGATATTCTGCCTGAGAGTAGAGGCACTGAGGACATGAGGAGGAACTATCCGAAAGGAGATTACATCAATATGAATGAGCATTTTGCAGTTATTGACAGGAAAACCTTATTTTACAACAAATCTGTACAAGAAATGGAAAACATCTTTTGTGAGAAATATGGGAAGATAGTAGTTTGCTGCATACCAGTCACCAAAGTAGGTGTAATTCATGCCAGAGAGAAATGGTTCGATAATGAGTGTAAAAGAGCTAAGGAGTGGAGAGACAAATGCTGGAAAAGGTATAGGAGGAGAAAAAACATAAATGGGTGGCAAACCTAAAAAAGAGCAAGAAATGACTACCTAAGTAAAAAGAGAGAGGCAGAGAGAGACTATGAGAGAGACATCACCAGGAAGGCTAAAGAAAATCCCAAGCTTTTCCACAGCTTTATCAGAGGAAAACTGAGGGTAAAAGAACAGGTTTAAAGGCTAAAGAGAGCGGACGGAAGCATCACTGAGACAGATGAAGAGATCTGCAAAGAATTGAATAAGGAGTTTCAGTCAGTATTTAAAGTAGAAAATACCCCACCCCCTCAGATTGCAGAGATAGAAGCTCAAGGGCCGGCATTAGAGAACATCAACCTTACAGCCACAGAGGTATGCAAAGAGCTTATGGATTTAGATGTTCATAAAGCTACAGGTCCTGATGACATATTCCCTCATGTACTTAAAAAATGCGCAGACTCAATATCAGTGGTACTAAGTATCATATTTAAAATGTCACTGGAGTCAGGGGAGATTCCAAGATGCTGGAAAGAAGCAAATGTGATACCTATTTTCAAAAAGATAAGGTGGGATACGTCTCTGAAATATAGATCAGTTTCCTTGACCAGCATAGTTTGCAAAGTTATGAAGAAACTACTAAGGAAACATATCTCTCTTCACTTGGAATCCTTCAACTTTTTGCCAGTGAGGCAACATGGCTTCAGAGAAGGTAGATCAACAGTAACAAACTTATTAGAATTTTATGATGAGGTAAGACGAATCTTATAGGAAAGAGAGGGCTGGGCAGATTGCATATTCCTAGACTTCCAGAAAGCGTTTGACACTGTTCCACATGGGAGACTTATTAGGAAGCTGCAAGCAATGGCTAGAATAGGTGGAAATGTCTTGGAATGGATAAAAACTTACTTAGAAGGAAGGGAACAGTGGGTTAGAGTAAGATACTCAGTGTCTGAATGGAGAAGAGTTAGTAGTGGAGTTCCACAGGGTTCAGTTTTAGGGCCACTTTTGTTCCTTGTATATGTATATGACCTACCAGAGTCTGTAAATTCATTCATGAATATGTTTGCAGATGATGCAAAGATTGTGAAGAAAGCAAACAACGAGAACAATGGTAGAGAACTTCAGGAGGATCTAAATAGTCTGCATGAGTGGTCAGAAAAGTGGCTAATGAAATTCAATACTTCAAAATGTAAGGTAATGAGAATGGGTACAAGTGCAAGAAGGCTCAAGCTTGACTACTCAGTGGCTGGAGTACAACTTCAAGAGACAGAAAATGAGAGAGATCTAGGAGTAAACATACTGGTAGATTTGTCTCCATGAATACATATAAATGGCATAGTAAAGGCAGCATATGCATTCTTATCAAATGTAAGGGTAGCCTTCAGGCACATGGACAAGGAAATGTTCAGAAATATTTATGTAACCTATGTTAGGCCAAAACTCGAATATGCAGCCCCCTTTTGGAATCCACACTTGAAAAAGCACATAGCTAAGCTTGAAAAAGTTCAAAGACATGCCACAAAACTGGTGCCAGAAATATGCAATCTCAGTTATGATGAGAGGCTGAGGGAATTAGACTTACCATCACTCGAAGCTAGAAGATTAAGGGGGGATATGGTGACAGTCTTTAAATTCCTTCATGGTTATGATAGAGTGGATGGGGATCGATATTTTGATATGGCTGGCTCTAGAACTAGAGGTCATAGTTTGAAGCTTCATAAGAAAACTTCTTTGCAGGATGTAAGGAAATACTTTTTCAGCATAAGAGTACTTGATAATTGGAACTGGCTAAGCGATGAGGTAGTTAATGCTATCTCAATCCATAGTTTTAAGGACAGGTATGATAAGTATCACTAAGTCTAAAATGGAACCGAGCAGGAGACGGGAAGATAGAGGCTTTGGGCTCTTTCCCGTAAACACAATTAGCTAATTACAATTTGGTAAATACACACACACAAAAGACCTTCTAGAATTCAAAGAAGTGTTCATTAGACAATACAAAACACAGGAAGAAATGGAAAAGATCAAAAACTTGTTGCAAGAGGCAAGAAGGTTAAATGAGGAAAGAAATGAAGAAGAGAAGAAATATTTTCACATCACAGTTCTTTCAGACAAAGGAGAGATAAAGAAGATAATGACAGAAGATCAGGGGATGGGGCCTCATTAAGATTGTTATACAGAAATGCTGATGGATTCGCTGGTAATTCAGTGGAATTAAAAGATAGGATTCACAACAGTAAGGCAGATATAGTAGCAGTTACAGAGACTAAGTTGAGTGAAGACATAAACAGTGTCAAAGTTTTTCCTAAGGGCTTCAGAATATTAAGGGTTGAAAGATCTGAGAGGACTGGTGGAGGGATAACACTGCTCATAAGTGAAAGGTTTCAGGTTGAAGAAACAATCTTGGCTATAGAAAGTGAGTTCAAGGATTTCTTGTTGCTCACATAAATACTGGGCCAAAGAACATTATTATAACTGTTATATATAACCCACCAAGGAACCAATATAGGTTACATGTTTATGAGGAAAGTCATATAGGTACTATTGAAGTCATAAACTCAGTCATTACTATGGCATGGGAGAGAAAATGTATGATTTTGATAATGGGAGATTTAATCATAAAGAGATAGATTGGATAAATCTTGACCCACACAGTGGTGAGGACTCATTCGGGGCCAAATTCCTAGATTGCGTACAAGGGAATATCCTACACCAACATGTACTGGAACCAACGAGGGCTAGGGGTGGGGATGAACCATCACTACTTGATCTAGTATTCACAGATAACATGTTGGATATTGAAAAAAAAATTAGTATGAACCACCATTTTGAAAGAGTGAGCACTGTGTGCTGTTGATTGAATATATCATTGAAGATATTCTGCCTGAGAGTAGAGGCACTGAGGTCATGAGTAGGAACTATCCAAAAGGAGATTACACCAAAATGAATGAGCTTTTTGCAGTTATTGACAGGAAAACCTTATTTTACAACAAATCTGTAGAAGAAATGTACGACATCTTTAGTGAGAAATATGGGAAGATAGCAGATTGCTGCATACCTGTCACCAAAGAAGGTGTAAATCATGCCAGAGAGAAATGGTTCAATAATGAGTGTATAAGAGCTGAGGAGTGGAGAGACAAATGCTGGAAAAGGTATAGGAGGAGAAAAAACATAAATACCTGGCAAACCTACAAAAGAGCAAGAAATGATTACCTAAGTAAAAGAAGAGAGGCAGAGAGAGACTATGAGAGAGACATTACCAGGAAGGCTAAAGAAAATCCCGAGCTTTTCCAAAGCATTATCAGAGGAAAACTTAGGGTAAAAGAACAGGTTTTAAGGCTTAAGAAAGCAGATGGAAGCATCACGGAGACGGATGAAGAGATCTGCAAAGAATTGAACAAGGAGGTTTAGTCAAAATTTACAGTAGAAAATACCCCACCCCCTCAGATTGCAGAGATAGAAGCTCACGGGCTGGTAGTAGAGAACATCAACCTTTCAGCCACAGAGGTATGCAAAGCACTGATGGAGTTAGGTGTCCATAATCCTACAGGCCCTGATGATATATCCCCTCATGTACTTAAAAAATGCATAAACTTAATATCAGAGGCACTAAGCACCATATATAAAAAATCACTGGAGTCAGGGGAGATTCCAAGATGCTGGAAACAAGCAAATGTGATGCCTATCTTCAAAAGGGAAGAAGGGATACGGCTCTAAACTATAGACCAGGTTCCTTGGTCAGCATAGTATGCAAAGTTATGGAGATACTATTAAGGAGACATATCTATCATCACTTATAATCCTTTAACTTTTTGTCAGTGAGACAACATGGCTTCAGAGAAGGTAGATCAACAATAACAAACTTATTAGAATTTTATGATGAGGTAAGCCGAACCTTACAGGAAAGAGAGGGCTGGGCAGATTGCATATTCCTAGACTTCCACCTAGACTAGGTGGAAATGTCTTGGAATGGAATAAAACTTACTTAGAAGGAAGGGAACAGAGGATTAGAGTAAGACACTCAGTGTTTGAATGGAGAAGAGTTAGTATTGGAGTTCCACAGGGTTCAGTTTTAGGGTCACTTTTGTTCCTTGTATATGTAAATGACCTACCAGAGTCTGTAAATTCATTCATGAATATGTTTGCAGATATTGCAAAGATTGTGAAGAAATTAAGAATCGAGAATAATGGTAGAGAACTTCAGGAAGATCTAAATTGTCTCCATGAGTGGTCAGAAAAGCGGCTAATGAAATTCAATACTTCAGAATGTAAGGTAATGAGACTGGGTACAAGTTCAAGAAGGCCCAAGCTTGACTACTCGCTGGTTGGAGTACAACTTCAAGAGACAGAAAATGAGAGAGATCTAGGAGTACACACACAGCCATATTTGTCTCCAGAAATATATATAAATGGTATAGTAAGGGCAGCATATGCTTTTTTATCTAATGTAAGGATAGTCTTCAGGCACATGGACAAGGAAATGTTCAGAAATATTTATGTAACCAATGTGGGGCCAAAACTTGAATATGCAGCCCCATTTTGGAATCCGTACTTGAAAAAGCATGTAGCTAGGCTTGAAAAAGTTCAAAGACACGCCACAAAACTGGTGCCAGAAATACGCAATCTCAGTTATGATGAGAGGCTGAGGGAATTAGACTTACCATCACTCGAAGCTAGAAGATTGAGGGGGGATATGGTGACAGTCTTTATATTCCTTCATGGTTATGATAGAGTGGATAGGGATCAAAATTTTGATACGACTGGCTCTAGAACTAGAGGTCATAGTTTGAAGCTTCGTTAGAAAACTTCTTTGCAGGATGTAAGGAAGTACTTTTTCAGTGTAAGAGTAGTTGATAATTGGAATTCGCTAAGCATGGAGGTAGTTAATGTTATTTCAATACATAGTTTTAAGGACAGGTATGATAAGTATTTCTAAGTACAATATGGAACCGATCATGAGATGGGAAGATACGAGCTTTGGGCTCTTTCCCGTAAGCACCATTAGTTAATCACAATTAGGTAATCACACACATCAGTATCTCTCGAATTTTTCTTGTTTTTTTGTGACAGAGACTTAAGTACAAAACTTAAACAAAATTTTCCTGAATAAGAGATTCTGCAGAGTATTGTGAGTAAGAAAACTATATGTATAGTAAACAAGACTGTCCAAATTATTAAAAGAAAAAATTGAGAATACTTTTGAGAAGGGAAAAAGAAGAAGCTGTCCTGTTCGGCCTTGAAGGAAGTTTAGAAGAGTTGCCAAAGGCGAAGTCATCACATCACATTACCTAATTTTTTGTGTAAATTGGGGAGAGCTCTTACAGCCATTTACCTGATCCTGTGGCTCCATATATTTGTAAAATTAATATCCTTCCCATTTATATTAAATTGATAGTTAGTTTGATACACGAATTAATTGAATAATCAAATAAATACGAAAAATACACTTGTCAACAATAATAATAATAAACTTTATTTCCATTTTACAATGGGTATTCGTCAGCCAGGACAAGCCCCAACCCCCCACTGTGATGTCCACCCACAGCAGTTCCTGCCAGTAAACAGCTTAAACTCTCGGTCTTGGACGGGGACCGATCTTTCGACCTCGTGAATGCGAAGCCAGCGCGTTACCACTGTACTAGCCAGCAGGCTGAGTTAAATTGTCAAGTAGCACAGCTGTCTTAGTTTTTCTTTTTTGCTTGTTCTCTTTTATTATTTTTTATTTTTGTATAAATTGAGTTAGATTTAAAGTCTAATCTTGTGATAATATACCCTGGTTAGCAAGTGATTAATATTCTTTATTTTCTTCTGATATGCCCAGTTTATCAGTGAAAAAGAATATATATATATATATATATATATATATATATATATATATATATATATATATATATATATATATATATATATATATATATATATATATATATATATATATTAGAAACAGATGAGATGTCTCCTCAGATACAAATTCAAATTTTCCTTCAAGTGGACTTTTGTTTTGCCTTTTTTTCCCTTCAATTTACCAATGTCAAATTTTAAGTTAGGATTTGTGTTACCAGAAAAGAGATGAACTGAGTAACTAAATAGTGCTCATATGAAGATATAGAACTTCTGTGTGAAGCTTAAATAGAAGATTTACTCTCTATTTATTTTCTTCTTCTCTCAATATTCTGTGAAAGGGAAAACATAAAAAAAGGCCATCTCTGTCCCTAACCACCCCATTCAGAGGTCAGGGGAGGGGGGTAGAGGAACACCGGGGGATGTGGCAGGAGGAGGAGTGGCTGTTAGGACATTAAAACAGAAAGTCAAAGAATTAGAGACAATGGTTATAAACCTTGATGATAAAATTCGGAATATGGATAGAGAAATGAAAGAGAATGAAACACTCAGAGAGGAGATAAAATTTTCTCTCTTGCACAAGGTCAAGAAAGAAAAGAACTAGAAAAATGAATAAAAAAGCTGGAAGGGGAAAAGAGTGAACTAGAAACCAGAATTTCTGAGCGAGAAGATAACAACAAACAGCTGAATGACAACCTGAATGAATTAAATGTTAGTTCATTGCTCTCTTCTGAGAGAGACGAGATTGCAGCTTGGAATGTCCAGATTAAGGAAAACATTGAACAGTTTGGAAAAGAGATTCAGGAGATGAATACGGAACATGATGCCATGAAATATTCCCTTGCTGATGCACTAAAGAGGAATGTGGCAGTAAAATAAGCTGTGAAGGTGGTGGCAATGGAAAGCATACAAACAGTTGACTATAAAGAAACAGTAATAGAAAATATGAAAGACGTTGTGATGGAAAGGGTAACTCCACTGATTAAACAGATACTTGATAAAGAGAAGACAGTGGTAACCTCAGGCATAAGCAAATTTCAGGAGCCAACATGGCAGGGAAGACTTGAAGAAAATAGAGCTTGGGTTGTAGACCTGATAAGAAAACTTGGAGTAGATTGTGTTCCTGAGAATATTGTAAACATTTACCAACTAGGTAAATATTCTAGGGAGGGAAAGCAGAGACCAACAAAAGCAACCTTCGAGAGAGGGGACACGTGTAGAGAAATAATGATGAGGAAAAAAGTATGAAATACCTTCAAGAATTCAAAGAAGTGTTCATTACATGATACAGAACACACAAAGAGATGGAAAGGATAAAAAACTTGTTGCAAGAGGCAAGAAGGTTAAATGAGGAAAGAAATGAAGAAGAGAAGAAATATTTTCACATCACAGTTCTTCCAGACAAAGGGGAGATAAAGAAGATAATGACAGAAGATCAGGGGATGGGGCCTCGTTAAGATTGTTATACACAAATGCTGATGGATTAGCTGGTAAGGCAGTAGAATTAAAAGATAGGATTCACAACAGTAAGGCAGATATAGTAGCAGTTAGAGAGACTAAGTTGAGTGAGAACTTAAACAGTGTCACAGCTTTTCCTAAGGGCTTTAGATTATTAAGGGTTGGTAAAAGGACTGGTGGAGGGATAACACTGCTCATAAGTGAAAGGATTCAGGTTGAAGAAATAAACTTGGCTACAGAAAGTGAGTTCAATGATTTCTTGTTGCTCGCATAAATACTGGGTCAGAGAGTATTATAATATCTGTTGTATATAACCCACCAAGGAACCAACATAGGCTAGAAGTTTATGAGGAAAGTCATATAGGTACTATTGAAGTCATAAACTCAGTTGTTAACATGGCACGGGAGAGAAAATGTAGGATATTGATTATGGCAGATTTTAATCATAAAGAGATATATTGGATAAATCTTGACCCACACAGTGGTGAGGGCTCATTCGGGGCAAGATTCCTAGATTGCGTACAAGGGAATTTCCTACACCAACATGAAATGGAACCAACGAGGGCCAGGGGTGGGGATGAGCCATCACTACTTGATCTAGTATTCACAGATAATGCATTCAATATTGAAAAACTTGAGTATGAACCATCATTTGGAAAGAGTGACCACTGTGTGTTGTTGATGGAGTATATCAATAAAGATATTTTGCCTGAGAGTAGAGGCACTGAGGACATGAGGAGGAACTATCCGAAAGCAGATTACATAAAAATAAATGAGCTTTTTGCAGTATTGACTGGAGAACCTTATTTTGCAACAAATCTGTACAAGAAATTTATGACATCTTTTGTGAGAAATATGGGAAGATAGTAGATTGCTGCATACCTGTCACCAAAGTAGGTGTAATTCATGCCAAAAGAAATGGTTTGATAATGAGTCTAAAAGAGCTAAGGAGTGGAGAGACAAATGCTGGAAAAGGTAAAGAAGGAGAAAAAACATAAATGGCTGGCAAACCTACAAAAGAGCAAGAAATGATTACCTAAGTAAAAGAAGAGAGGTAGAGAGAGACTATGAGAGGGACATCACCAGGAAGGCTAAAGAAAATCCCAAGCTTTTCCACAACTTTATCAGAGGAAAACTGAAGGTAAATGAACAGGTTTTAAAGCTTAAGAGAGCTGATGGAAGCATCACTGAGATGGATGAAGAGATCGTCAAAGAACTGAAGAAGGAGTTTTAGTCAGCATTTTCATTAGAAAATACCCCACCCCCTCAGAATGCAGAGATAGAAGCTCATGGGCCGGTATTAGAGAATATCATCATTTCAGCCACAGAGGTATCCAAAGCGCTTATGAAGTTAGATATCCATAAAGCTACAGGTCCTGATGATATCAGTGGCACTAAGCATCATATTTAAAAAGTCGTTGGTGTCAGGGGAGATTTCAAGATGCTGGAAACAAGCGAAGATGATACCTATCTTCAAAAAGGGAAGGAGGGATACGGCTCTAGACTATAGACCTGTTTCCTTGACCAGTATAGTTTGCAAAGTTATGGAGAAACTAATAAGGAGAGATATCTATCTTCACCTGGAATCCTTTAACTTTTTGTCAGTGAGACAACATGGCTTCAGAGAAGTTAGATCAACAGTAACAAACTTATTAGAATTTTATGATGAGGTTAGCCGAATCTTACAGGAAAAAGAGGGATGGGGAGATTGCATATACCTAGACCTTCAGAAAGCATTTTACACACACGGGAGACTTATTAAGAAGCTGCAATCAATGGCTAGAATAGGTGGAAATGTGTTGAAATGGATAAAAACATACTTAGAAAGATGGGAACAGAGGGTTATAGTAAGACACACAGTGTCTGGATGGAGAAGAGCTAGTTGTGGGAATCCACAGGGTTCGGTTTTAGGGCCATTTTTGTTCCTTGAATATGTAAATGACCTTCCAGAGTCTGTAAATTCATTCATGAATTAAATGCTGATTATGCAAAGATTGTGAAGAAAGTAAAAAACGAGAACAATGGTAGAGAACTTCAGGAAGATCTAATTAGTCTGCATGAGTAGTCAGAAAATTGGCTAATGAAATTCAATACTTGAAAATGTGAATTAATGAGAAAGGGTACAGGTGCAAAAAGGCCCAAGCTTGAGTATTCAGTGGCAGGAGTACAACTTCAAGAGACAGAGAATGAGAGAGATCTTTGAGTAAAAATACTGGGAGATTTGTCTTCAGAAATGCATATAAATAGCATAGTATGGGCAGCATATGGTTTCTTAGTAAATGTAAGCATAGTCTTCTGACACATGGACAAGGAAATGTTAAGAAATATTTATGTAACCTATATGAGGCCAAAACTTGAATATGCAGTCCCATTTTGGAATCAGCACTTGAAAAAGCACGTAGTTATGCTGGAAAAAGTTCAAAGATATGCTACGAAACTGGTGCCAGAAATACGCCATTTCAGTTATGATGAAAGGCTGAGGAATTAGAGTTATCATCACTCAGAGCTAGAAGATTGAGGGGGGTATATGGTGACAGTCTTTACATCCCTTCATGGTTATGATCGAGTGGATAGGGATCGATATTTTGATATGGCTGGCTCTAGAACTAGAGGTCATAGTTTGAAGCTTCGTAAGAAAACTTCTTTGCAGGATGTAAGGATGTACTTTTTTAGTGTAAGAGTAGTTGATATTTGGAATTCACTAAGCGTGGAGGTAGTAAATGCTAACTCAATCCATAGTTTTAAGGACAAATATGATAAATATCACTAAATAGAAAATGGAACCGATCAGGAGATGGGAAGTAACGAGCTTGGTACTCTTTCCCGTAGGCACAATTAGGTAATTACACACACATTGGTAGTTAATACTAACGCAATCCATAGTTTTAAGGACACCTATGATAAGTATCATTGAGTACAAAAATGGAACTGACCAGGAGACGGGAAGTTACGAGGATGGGGATCTTTCCCACAAGCACAATTAGGTAATTACAATTAGGTAATTACATACATACTTACATGCATATAAATATTCCAGAGAGGCTAACGTTAATCTGTGTAAAATTAGTATTTTGCAAAACATTCAATACTTTGCATCACCCCCCAAAAATGCCATGTGCTTTTCCTCCCGCCCATATACTGGGAAGAAGCTAAGGAAGAGATTTCGAGGGAAAGCGTAGCTATTATTAGGATAAAAGACGAGTTTAAAGAAGTTTCAAAGATGGTAAAATATTACAATGTGAAAATACGGAATTTGGAAGAAGAAACAAAAGAAAAGTTAGAGAATGAAGAGCTGGAAAATAAAATGCCAAGAGAAAATATATAAAATTTGGAGGGGACGCAAGAGAGGGAATGAAAAGAACTAACACAAAATGAATGAAAGAACTTGAATAAGAAAAGAAAGGCTGGGTACAAAATAAGAACAAAAACCTCAACAAAACATCACAGAGCCTAACTGGCCCCTTAACCGTGAAAATGCACAGAACCAAAACACATACAAAGAACAATGAAACTATATATATATATATATATATATATATATATATATATATATATATATATATATATATATATATATATATATATATGTATATATATATATATATATATATATATATATATATATATATATATATATATATATATATATATATATATATATATATATATATATATAT